>JACEIK010009183.1:6534-36745 GCA_018107945.1 Datura stramonium
GACAAGGTCAAGTTATTAGATGAGGGTTGATAGCCTCAAATCTCCATTGTTAATCCCTTTTCCTATTCACTACCTCCTTGGTCCGGTAAGTAAGAATAAGGCAAGTTCTAACATTTGCAACCATTAAAAATCAATTAAAACGAAGGAAGAAACAGTATATGCATACACTCCGTTCAAGAATCACTAAGTATTTTACCTATGTGTGTTAATTTTTCATGGTTCCCACAACCCTAGTTGTGGTGGTTTTAGTCTATCGTGTTTAAAAGTAAATTCATAGCATTCATAGACAAAAGAAAAAATTAATACTTAGAACGTTGATAGGAAGAAACTCACTTGATTATTGCAACAATAAAGAAGAACAATTCAACAATCGTCTCAAAGTTCCTAAAGTAAGACACAAAACTTTTATCTAAAAATTTGAGACTTAAAACTCTAATCCTACTTGAATACATTTTGAACTTGAAACTTGATAGCTATTACATGAAAATAAAGGGGTATTTAAAGTAGTAGATTTATGTTTTCCTTGTTCCTAGATGAATTTGACTTGGGATTTAAATTTCTTTTTCCTAGTTGAAGTGGGAAATCAATTTTTGGGCATTGGAAGCCTTTTCCGCGTTGCACCTTCCAAAACTGTGTCACCAGTTCCGCATCGCGTGTGCCACTGCACCGAGAAGGCAGTGCCTCATGCCTGCCAACGTGCAGCAATAAGGCCTTGACACTTGCCAACGCACAGGATCTGTTGGCGCCTCGTGCCTGTCCTAGCGCCTGATCTGCTGGCACCTCGCGCCTCTTAGGGTGCTGCACTGCTACTGCTTCGCGCGGCTAGTTGTGCTGAGGTGTTGGCGCCTCACGCTGCTGGTCACGTGGGCGTGGCAGTGCACTATTTTTTCCCTTAAATCTTGATTAATTCAATCCTTCTTCTTCAACTTCATTCCAAATATGTAAAACATATCCAAATCCATTACTTTTAGCCCTAAAAACATCTAATCACATGTATTAGTTAATTTCACAAATATATAACATAAACACATGCAAACACACATAAATATTTTCTTAAAACATAGTAAAGTACGAGCAAAATATGTCTATGAAGTGCGTGAGTGCACCCTTCATCAACAACTAGTGGTGATATTGCAGTGTTCTAGGTTACAACCTCACTATCCTTTAAATGTCAGTCCGATGCTTATTTCTCGACATTCAGCAGTGATTCCATGCTCTATCAACCTACTACATCCTGTAGATGATTTTGTTTTCCTCCAAAGTTAGATACTCGTTCCTTCCTCTTACTTCTATAGGCTGAGATCTTGGGTCCGTGCCCCCTGCATCATACTGAGAAGGATATTCCTGACCAAGTCTACCAACCTGCATTATTCTGACCAGCACTCAGGCCAATTTCGTTCATATAATCTCTNGTCAATTTTCAAAAGACTAAGTGTTTCTACCTTTTTCATGCATTTTTGAGTGAATTTTAATAATGTCTCAATGATACCTAAAGTGAAGCACCTAGCATTCATAGGGCTCAAGTCTTGTTCTTCCTAATGACTAATTTACCCTTAAGACGTTCGTCATCCATCCATCATCAAGCAAAGTCATGACTCAATGACTAAAAAAATAAATAAATAATAAAAAAATCTAGACTCTCTAGTCGGTTCTAAGGGACTATCTACCGAAAAAGTATCGAAATTAAAAACTGGAGGAACCCAAAATAAAATAAAACTAAAAAAAATACTACAAACCAACAAGCATGCATGACAAATCATAAATCCCCCCCAAAAAATAGGCTACCATGTGAAAATTTAGCAATTAAGGTGTGCATGGTAATATGAAGTTCACTTCTCCCACCCCATACTTAATTATTTACACTGTCCCCAGTGCTAAAATAAATAAGCATAAAGTAATAGAATGCAAGAAGAACTCCCTAGGCCTCCCATCTTCGTCGTATGTGGGGGTAAGAACAAATTCCCCCATCTATGTATTTCATGCTCAAATTGTTTTGTTGAAAATTATGAGCTATCACCTACACACTTGAACAAACACATAAAAGCGAAAAATTTATCTTGGGTTGCCTCCCAAATAGCGCCTGATTTAACATCGCGGCATGATATAGGTATCTTGATTACTCAGACTTCATCAAGATACCCGTTGAGACCGTGGTAACATATTGGCCACTTGTTTTACCACGCCGCCTTGTGACACGTTAGAAAATAAAAGAAAAAAATAGGAAATAAAGACTAAAAGTTAAACACAAGCAAATTAATCTAATCCTAAATTGTATTCCCCGGCAATGGCGCCACTTTCTGATAATGCTCAAACCACACCTCCTTACGAAGTATGAAGCAGACGTTGTCAATAAAGAATACAACTAGAGGTTGGGGTCGATCCCACAAAGAATACGAAAGGATGTAGAAAAACACTAGTGCTTAAACTTTTTAGTTAATTATTTCCTAAGAGGGGGGAATTTGTAAAAGTAATAAATAACAATGTTGAGAAATTGTTTGTTGTTTCCAAATTAATACAACTAACTAGGGTAAATTATTTTCCCCATGGTTTCATAACCTGCAAGGCGTTTTTATACTAGTGATCTATTCTGGTGCTTAGCATGAAATATTGGTAAGTTAATTTCACCTAAATGGTTGGTCCCCTATTTAGATGATTATCTGCACTTAACTTAGTCAGGTCTGGTGTATGCTTTATTAACCCTTACCCTTGATATCAAATTAACAATTCCCGGACAAGGTCAAGTTATTAGATGAGGTTGATAGCCTCAATCTCCGATTGTTAATCCTTTCCTATTCACTACCTCCTTGGTCGATGAAACAAGAATAAGGCAAGTTCTAACATTTGCAACCATTAAAAATCGAATTAAAACAAAGGAAGAAGCAATATATGCATACACTCAGTTCGAGAATCACTAAGTATTTTACCTATGTGTGTTAATTTTCATGGTTCCCTAGCCTAGTTGTGGTGGTTTTAGTCTATCGTGTTTAAAAATAAATTCATAGCATTCATAGACAAAAGCAAAGAAATTAATACTTAGAAACGTTGATAGGAAGAAACTCACTTGATTATTGCGACGATAAGAAGAACAATTCAACAATCGTCTCAAAGTTCCAAACGTAAGACACAAAAGTTTTATCTAAAAACTTGAGACTTAAAACTCTAATCCTACTTGAATACATTTTGAACTTGAAACTTGAGAGCTATTACATGAAAATAAAGGGGTATTTAAAGTAGTAGATTTATGTTTTCCTTATTCCTAGATGAATTTGACTTGGGATTTAAATTTCCTTTTCCTAGTTGAAGTGGGAAATCAATTTTTGGGCATTGGAAGCCTTTTAGCGTTACCTTCCAAAACTGTGTCACCAGTGCCTTGTCGCGTGTGCCACTGCACCGAAGGCAGTGCCTCGTGCCTGCCAACGTGCAGCAATAAGCATGACACCTGCCAACGCCACGGGGATCTGTTGGCGCCTCGTGCACATCCTAAGCGCGTCCTGCTTGGCACCTCGCGCCTCTAGGGCCTTTGCCTTCCTCTTGCTTGCGGCTAGTTGTGCTGAGTGTTGGCGCCTCGCGCTGTTAGTCGCGAGCGTGGCAGTGCACTATTTTTCCTTAAATCTTGATTAATTCAATCTTTCTTTGACTTCATTCCAAACATGTAAAACATATCCAAATCCATTACTTTAATACGAAAACATCTAATCAAATGTATTAGTTAATAAATATATAACATAAACACATACAAACACATAAATATTTTCTCAAAACATAGTAAAGTACGAGAAAAATACGTCTATGAAGTGCGTGAGTGCACCCTTCATCAACAACTAGTGGTGATATTGCAGTGTTCTAGGTTACAACCTCACTGCTCCTTTAAATGTCGGTCCGTGCTTATTTCTCGACATTGTAGTGATTCCATGCTCTATCAACCTACTACATCTTTTGTAGATGATTTTGTTTTTTCCTCCAAAGTTAGATACTCGTTCCTTCCTCTTACTTCTAGGCTGAGATCTTGGGTGGTATTTTTGCATCATGCGAAGGATATTCTGACCAAGTCTACCAACACACGTGTCGACCGGCCACTCGGGCCAATTTCGTTCATATAATCTCTCGGCCTTCCGTATAATAGACTAGGGCCATAGCCATTATTCTACAGGTATATTCTGTATCATTTAATTAGCACACTATGGCAGGATCAACCTATTTCGACTGTGACTTTTCTATTGCTTGGGGGTTTTATCTCTTATGGACTCTAACACGTACTTGAGTACTAAGGAAATCTTATTTTCCCTCCTTATTTATTAAAGTGAGGGTCTAGGCTAGCGTTGTAAACACTGGGGTCTTGACCACTTTTTAATCCTTCTCGAATAAAAGCAGTTCTATCCCTCCTTTACTCTTTATTCTAGGCAACATGGAGTGATACTTAGCTGTACCAAATGCTGAAAGAACCATTTGGGAGGTGGGAAAATGACCACTATCATTCTATAATAGGGCTAAGGCGCGAAATTAAACAAACTCAGGCTAGAGGTCCAACCTCACTCAATCCTTCACATATTTCGGTAGTCCAACATTAATTGTCGCCCCCTGTCTAATTCTAAATATCTAATAAGTAAGCCAACTCAAATATATACTATACTCCTGACCTTTTACTCTAAGGCTATGGAAAGAGGCGGGGGCGGTGCTGGCATATCTATTACCTTCTGAGGTTCTGGTACCTTGGGAGGGTGATGGGGAGGTAAAAGGCGTGCGCCCAAAGCCCTTGGAAGCTAGCTTGTCTCCCAAGCGCATTGGCACCTCGGCTGGTACTCTCTCCTGCTACGCCAGGCCCGACTTGCGGCTAGCGAAATTACGTCTTATATCAAATATTACTCTGAACGGGCATAAAAATCCAAAGCTTACAGATTCAGCCTATACAACTCGACTCTATAGCATGATACGAGAGGAAGGAGGGTAACCATACTATCATGACTTAGAGCCTCACCTTGCATCAGATGGTAATCGCTTGCTCTTAGTTCTCTACTTAGGAAAATGTTTTTTGAATCACTCAATTAGACCTTGAAGGGATATATGAGGTGGTGGTAGGAGCGCGGCGCGCCGTGACCCTGTGCAAGGCCCGGTCGATGCACCGTCTTAGCGGCACGGTGCGACGCCCATGGCGTCGGCCTCTAGCCCCGACCTCCTACTCGCTCGAGTCCATACCTAGTCGGTTCATTCCCCGAGCCTTTTTTTCATATGCATCATGCTCTTAAAACTCTCCAATATACGTACGAATACAGCGGTTAAATGGCGAAAACTTATGGGTTGTGTAACAGGATTCGGAGTAAGTTATGAGCAATTTAGTGAAAGCTGCATCGAGATCACAAAATGATTCATCGAGGTGACTCGTTAGTCACCTAGCGACTCGATAGTGACCGTTAAATAACCAAAATTGCTGGAAAACTTTTGTTTCAGAGGACTTCATGTCACGACACGAGCGTACACCGGATTGTAGACACGGGACAAAAGGCCCCGAGAGACCCCAAGTCGACCCATGACACGAGCATACATCTACTATTATTCAAATAGCGGAAATGACCAACATAAAACATAGTGGCTGTAATTTTAATAAAATCAATAAATACTGGGCATATACATGGAGGAGCATTCCTTACTTGTATGAAAGCCTCTAATACATAAGAAGGTTTGATAGGACAACATCCCCAACTAACTTGGAGGCCAAAAACTGAACATAAACAACATGAAAGTCTTTCAAATGGTCCTCGGAGAATGAAGACTCACCAATAAGAGTGAAACGTGGGCGAGATGGACTAAGGATGAGGATGAGCACGATTCCGGACTATATCATGAAACGATACAACATAGAAAGTATGCGGTCAGTCGATGGAATGTCATAGAGTATGTATAAGGTAGTGAGATGGAAATTTTAAAGTAAAGTAACGCTCATAAATAGTCATAGGAGAAGGACATCATGCTTACATCATAATCTTCGTAATAAAACGTAAGGCTCAAGACTTTCAAATTATTCATAAATCATTCATAATCATAATCATAAGTAGAAATGATTGAAACATAACTTGAGACAATAACATAAATATAAC
Organism: Datura stramonium; assembly: GCA_018107945.1. NCBI lineage: Eukaryota > Viridiplantae > Streptophyta > Magnoliopsida > Solanales > Solanaceae > Datura > Datura stramonium. The sequence goes on from JACEIK010009183.1 coordinate 12,627, forward strand.
AATGCATAAGACATGCGAAACAATGGAAGGACTCGTCATAACCGACACCATCATGGTAGAGCCTTTCATGATGCCCCAACTATCTCCTCAGCTGAGTGAGCCGACCCTGGCTTTCAAGGAGAGGTCATTACGTGAGAGTGATATAACATTTGAGGGGATCATTATCAATACATCATATCATTAGAAACCCACGGTGGCACGTGGTTATGAGATCTTAGTGTAGTCCTTTGGTATTTGGCTCGGTGCTAGACACAACTCCTAAAAACATGCATATAGGCTCATACGTAAATAAATAACTTCATCTTCATTAAAATTCAATGGCTAAGATATAACATTTATCATCATTGATCCCCTTTAAACATGCTTAGCCAAGAATTGAATCCCTTTTCATGGCCAACATCATAAATCGATAAATCATGTAATTCGTTTCATAAATTGTAATTCATTCTTCAACATGTGGGCATTTCCCAATACTTCATCATATTCAATTCTTTCAAAACATGCTCATAAATATGGGTATCTTGAAAATCATTCTTTTCTATCAACAAGAAACTCAAATTATAGAGTAGTCATCATAAATCATAACCTTCAAGAACTTTAGATCAATGGACATTTAGATTTAAAAACATTGAAACATGATTTTTAGAAAGAAAAATAATATAAATCAGCCCATATTCTATAAATTCATCATTAAAAACTCAATTAAATCATGCCATAGAGAAAAATCACATTTTTCATGCATTTTGAGTAAAACCCCATAGACTTGAATAGGAGGATTCATGATTTAAATCGAAATTTAGGCATGGGTGGGGAAAATTTTCACCCATTCTAAAACCCTTCATGCACAGAGATGGATTGACTCAAAAGTTCCTTGAACACCCACAAAAAATATTAATGAAAATTTGGGGAAGAAGGCCTTGAATCTCCCAAAATCTCTCTAAGCTTTGCATAGAATGAGGCATGCATAAAAGGGCTTAACCCATCTTAGAAAAATATCCAAAAGCACGACATAGTTTTAGGCCTTAGGAACTTAGAATTCTGAAAACACCCTTATTAAAACGTAGGAAATTTCTTGTTGCTAGCCCCCACACGAATTGCGTTTGTCACAGGAGCACGACTCGTGGCCATGGTCCGTGAGTCTACTGCCCAAAACATCCAAGGGGACCCCACGGGTAACTTCTGAAATCGTGAGGTCATACCCACTGACTCGTGGTCACCTTGATGGCCTATACTACCGATCCCAACTTGCCAAAACATCCAAGGTAGACCACGGGTGACCTCATGAGTCGTGAGGTCTGACCACGACACGTGGTCAGGCCTGTGGCCTCCTCCACCCAGGCTTTGCAAACCATTGTGACCACGAGTCACCTCACGACTCATGGTCACTCCCTCCTAACCAACCTCACGAATTCGTTACGCGGCCTGGTGGAAGTTTTTAGTTTTCTCTATTTTTACTTTCGGGTCTGATCATTGGGTTATCGGGGTATAACTCTTTCACGACTGGACAAGTGACCCTTTAAGTCAGCTCATGACTCATTAAGTGGAAAATTTTGTGGAAATCACAGTTGAATTCATGGATTAGACTCACGACTCATCCGGTACCTCCCACAGTCGTGATGTCCTCGTGAGGACTGGCAGGGTTCTTTTTCTCTGAAAGTACAAAGTGTGCAGCTAAATTTTACGCTAACTCTAAGTGACATCATTTTGGGTATCACGTGGGATTGTTTCAAGGGTCCTTCCTAGCCTTATCCCTCATTCCACCAAAAACACTCCCATAAGCTCTTACCGCCTCTTCTCTCCCAAGGTTCAAGACCACCTAGGTTTCTTTACAAGGGCTGCAAGTTCCAAGATCATTAAAGGGAGTTTTCTAATTGGGTATGTGGGACTTCAACAAGGATCGCCTTTCATCCTTTAGTCCCAATTTTTATACTAAAACCCCAATTCCTAGATTTCTAGAAAAACATGTTGTAGGGTTCTGATTTATGCATGAATTCTTATATGTCTTTTATGGATTTTAAGACCAATCATGATGATTATCCGTGTATGCTTACAAAGTTACTCCCAAGTTCTTGAATTATGTACGCGATGGGGAATAGCATGATTTTAAATTTTTTCACCTTGGTTTAGCATAAATTTCAAATAGAGACTCATTAAATATTATATGCTTACCGTGAACTCGTTATATATGTTTGAATCATGAGTCGATTATATGGGTTTTTTCGTAAATGTGGAATAAATGATTTAGTATTGTGTTGAAACATGATTAGAACATACGAGCTTTGGTGGATATGAAATATGTACATGCTTTCACTATGATTTCGGGGTATATGTGTAAAGTATGACTTAGGCCTACAGATCTTTTATGAATTTAAAATATATGATTGATACAATGAATTAGGGATTTAAATGTTATGAATTTCGAGGTCAAAGCACGATAATGACTCTTCTGACTTTCGGGCTTGTAGATTGTAGAAAGTAGCCTTGATCGGACTTTAATGAATTCGGTATGATATGATTGGTTGAACGCTCGAGTCTCACGATTAGCTAAAGTAGCCTAGATTGGATGAATCACGTCAGTTTAGTGTCCCCCATGTTATATAATAATTGGGACTCTCAATAGCGGAGAATGTTTCCCTTAGTAAGTCTTAGACTCTCAATAGCGAGAGAATGTTCCCCTAGTTTGTCGGGGATTCTCAATAGCCCAGAGAATATTTCTCTTACCTCGGTCGGGGATTCTCAATAGCGAGAGGGTATTTCTCTTACCTCGATCGGGATTCTCAATAGTAGAGAATGTTTCCCTTAGCTCGATCGGGGATTCTCCAATAGCATAGAATGTATCCACTTTGCTCGGTTTTGGACTCTCAATAGTAGGGAATGTCTCCCTTAGTTTACAATATTAGTTCAGCTCAACCGTATAGTTTTAGGACTACGGTTTAAATCGGTCTTAGAGAATTCAGTCTTGATTATATGTGCGGATAGTCGATGCGATTGTGATATCGGCTACAGCTTTAGTTCTCAATACATGTACATGACATATGCATCAGCTTGATCATACTTCATGAAATGTTTTCAAATAAAGCTTCATGTCAATATTTATGTATCTCGGACGAGGGTTGTATATTAGTTCGATTATATGCTCGATGATGTACTCATTTACTTCTTTCAGTGTACTTGCATGTTTTAGTTTCTACTCCACGTTTCCACCAAACTTAGTACATTTAATCTTGACCATACTTTATGTGCTATATCATCTAATGATATAGATTCAGGTTTCAATACTCAGCCTCACGGATTAGACACGCTCTATTTCCATCTCATTCAATTGTGGTGAATCCTCATCTCTCGAGGATGAATCTATGTTTCATATTTTAGTTATATTTTAGTTTTCGGTTGTAGTAGTTCCAGCAACTCATCGGTGTAGTAGAGGCTTTGAGAGATGTCTAAATAGATTTAGCTTATGTTTAAAGTTTTAGTAGATTGTTCTTGTGGGTTTTGATTAGACTCTTTGGTTAGCTTCCGCTCGGTTATAAACTTGTTAGCTCTTATCTTTCTAGTGTTATGCTATAATCATGCCATGAGTCAACTTGGAGCCTCTCGGGGTTTCTTGTCCCTTGTCCCCGTCCGAGGCCTATGTTGGTCATGACACAATCGAGAGGTCCCATTTTCCTAAACACCACGAGTGAAGTGACTCATAGTATCGGACAATGACTTTTCCTAGTCCAATTGTAGGATGAGGTTTAGAAAGTGATCGAGTTACTTCAGTAGCCATGAGTCGTGGTATGAAAGAACGAGTCATGGAACAACTCGGAGGAACTAGATGGCCAATTTTTAGTAAATTTTGCCGGGGTAGTTTTGTAACTTCCTATGCTTTTAATTCCTAAATGAAGTCATTTTGGCTTCTGTTTGTGGGAAATCAAAGGGTTTTAATAGGTTAACCTTCCATTCCCTTACATAACATCGACTACTCAAGAAGCATTATCTCTCAAGATCACAAGAAAGCTAGGGTTCTTCATGTTCAACCTTTGGACTCTCAAGCAATAGGAAAGAGTTCATCATTCCAAGTCGTAAGCCTAATTCTCTTGAGAAATCCGTTTTCCTCATGCCCTACATCTCTACTAAGATTCTATTTAAGTTCAAGCTAAGGTTTTTGCCCTATTTTATTATTTGGTCTTCTTCCATATCAATTGAGTTATTCATTGTTGATTTCACATTATATAGTATTGTATCTTTATTAATTATTGATTAAATACTTACTCTATTGATTGTTTATTATGGTACATGTCTTCCTATCCTATGAACCCCATTTGCAAGAAAAGTATAATTTTGAAAGCGTTGTATTATTAGATATAAACATTATTTTAATAACCAAAGTGATTTCGGAGAGTTTTGAAAAGGATTTTCGAGACAGCTAGTTCGGTTATAACACGATATCCAAAAATAAGTTATTTCTTGATTTTGGCTCTTAGAGTGTGAGAATAGAAGCTCACAAGTTTTTACACAACTTTTAGCATGGAGGGTCATCAACAGAGTACAAATTTATAGCATCCTCATGCCACATCTCTAAGTATGATTCTATTAAGAAGTTCAAGCTAAGGTTTTTGCCTATTTTATTATTTGGTCTTCTTCCATATCAATTGAGTTATTCATTGTTGATTTCTCATTATATAGTATTATATCTTTATTAATTATTGATTAAATCCTTACTCTATTGGTTGTTGATTATGGTACATGTCTTCCTATCCTATGAACCCCAATTGCACAAGAAAGAAACATAATTTTGAAAGCGTTATATTATTAAATATATACATTATTTCATAACCAAAGTGATTTGCCGAGTTTTCATAAAAAGGATTTTAGACAGCTAGTTCGGTTTATAACACGATATTCAAAAATAAAGTTAAGTCTTGATTTTGACTCTCAGAGTTTTGAGCATAGAAGCTCACAAGTTTTACACAAGTTTTTTTAGCAAGGAGGCTCATCAATTACAAATTTTAAGCATGAGATCAATAGAGGTTTTAAAATATCTATTGTAATTTTAGCTAAAGTTCTTTATAAAAGATGTTCTCAGCTGCCTCAAATAGGTGTATTTATATGAGCATAGTTTTTAGGAGCATTATTTAGCACCAAGATGGGTGAGGGTTAAAATTACCTGTAAGCCTCAAAACTATGCAACTAGCATAGGTTAGGATCGTGCCATTGTTTTGGATGACTCCTTTGACAACCCCTATAAAGAACTTAGCTTTGATCCACAAGTTAGTTTATCTATGCCTTGGAAAGTCTTTGGAAATCTCTCCCAACTGGGCTAGAGGTTGGACATTATTTGCTTGTTCATGATATTTTTTAATTAAGAGAAACTCCCAACAAAAGAGATATATATGTACATATTAGCGGTCCCGCATCGAGTGCCAAAAGCTTTGGTCCCCGGCAACGGCGCCAAAAACTTGACGACTGCGCACTTTCGTATCGAGCGCGTCAGCAAGTGTATGGGTCGTGCAAAGCTAATATAGTGGCTCTTTTTAAGGGCTCGAATTGTCGAACCCACGAGGGGCGGACCCATTCCTCTAACTATCCATTTCAAAGTGTGTTCTTAAATACCTAAAGTGTTGGTGGCGGAACCATTTTGATTAAAGATTGAAATTGAGTCTAGACTGTCAAGTATGCTCCAAGATAGGTGGCTGAGGCAGGGCTCATATGCTGAGGATTCATAAATGGAGTAACATCTAATCTGGTCCTCAAGAGTGCGGAGACGGTGATGCTAATCAAGGACATGGACCTTTCTAGCTTAATTGTGTATACTTGTGAGGATTGGGGCAAAGAAGCTGAAAGATATGGAGCATGGAACAAGGTGGCGAGCGGTCATAGAGATTTTGGCCACTGAGATCCAGCAGCAATAGCAGCGACAACGAGGGCCCCAACACCTAGCTCGTACGCCCCAACCTTTTTGGTCCCTCGAATTGGAGGAGTTGGTCTTCGGCACTGATATCAAGCCCACAGTCACGGGAAACAAATATCGGCTATTGCCCAAAGTGTGGTAGGAATCACCCGGGAGAATGCCTTGAAGGATAAAGAGGGCCGCTTTGGGTGTGGGCGGCTTGGACACGGGGCGCCCCATGAGTTAATCGGCGGGGGCAAGGAGATCACAATCCACTACCTCATCGGCTCAACAGGCCGAGCATCTCGATGCGGCCAACCTACTTCGAGTACAAAAGGGTCAAAGCAAAATCACTTTTATGCTCTCTCTTCTTGTTTGGATCGGAAATCTCACGATGTAATTGCGGTATGTTACGTCTCTTTCACCTAGATGTGTATGCCCTCTGAATCCAGGAGCTACTCTTTCATTTGTAATTCCATATGTAGCAGTTCATTCGGTATCAGTCCGAGGTCTATCCAGAACCCTTCTTAGTTTCCACCCAAGTTGGTGAGTCGGGCTAGAGCCAATCGATGTATGGAAGCTGCCCAGTCTTAGTCTTGAATAATATCATTCCATACGATCTTGTAGAGGCTAGACATGGTCGGCTTCGACCTTATTCTAGGCATGGATTGGTTACATTCTGCTAACTCTCGGTTAGTGAAGGACTAGAGTTGTCAAGTTTTAGTTTCGAGATGAGCCCGTGTTAGAATGGTCGGGCGGTAGTTTAACTCCTAAGGGTAGGTTTATTTCCTTCCTTAAGGCCTAGAAACTCATTTTCAAGGGATGTATATATCATCTGGTTTGGTTCAAAGGATTCCAACTCTTTGAGACCCCAGCCATCAGGTTAGTTCCATTAGTCAGCGAGTTCCAAGATGTTTTCTCGAGGATCTTTCGAGTTTCCCCCGAACGGGAAATGGACTTCGGAATAGATCTCCTCCAAGTCTCAGCCTATCTCCATCCCTCCCTAATAGAATGGCTCAGCTGAGCTTAAGGAGTTGAAGGAGTAGCTAAAAGATCTTCTTGACAAGGGTTTTATCGAGACCCGGCATCTCTCCCACACAGGGTGCTTCGGTGTTATTTGTGCATTAGAAGACGATACCCTCGGAATGTGCATAGATTGCCTCAGTGAACAAGGTCACCGATTAAGAAAAGATGCCCCCTAACTAGAATTGATGATTTGTTGATCAACCGGGGATCCGGTTGCTTTTCTATGATCGACCTCAAGTCGAGGTACCATCAGTTAAGGGTTAGAGAGAGTGGCATACCGAAAACATCATTCAAAACTCGGTATGGTCATTATGGAGTTTTAGTTGATGTCTTTTGGGTTAACAAATGCCCCAATGACCTTCGTGGACCTAATGAATAGGGTTTTCAAGCCATACCTAGATATGTTCGTCATCGTATTTATTGACGACATTCTGGTGTACTCTAGAAATGAGGAAAGGCATGCAATCATCTAAGAGGTTAGCATTACAAACCCTGAATGCTGAGTTATTCACCAAATTCAGCCGAGTGTGAATTTTGTTGAAATGCTGTCATTCTTGGGTCATGTGGTAGCCGAGAGCGAAGGATACAACGTAGATCCTCATAAAATTTCAGCGGTAAAGGGATTGGGCGAGACCTACCTCTCCTACCGAGATCGGGAGTTTCTTGGGCTTAGAAGGCTATTACCAATGGTTTGTTGAAGGTTTCTCCTCCATAGCATCCCCTCTAACAAGTTAACCCAAAAAGAGAAGGTAAAATTTCAGTGGTTGGATGAGTGTGAGAAGAGTTTTCGGGAGTTGAGCTAGGAGTCACTGCTCCAATTTTGACCCTGCCAGAAGGAACATATGGATTAGTTGAGTATTGTGATGCCTCCAAAGTTGGACTTGAGTTTGCGTTACGTGAAACGGGGCAAAGTGATAGCCTATGCCTCTAGGAAACTCAAAGTTCACAAGAAGAATTATCCAACTCATGACTTGGAGTTGGCAGTAGTGGTATTCACATTAAAAATATGGAGACACTACTTGTAAGGAGCTCACGTATATGTATTCCTGGATCACAAGAGTCTTGATTACATGTTTGATGGAAAGACCTAAACCTCGACGAGAGAAGGTGGTTGGAGCTCTGAAGATTATGACATGATGTCTTTGTATCACCGGGCAAGGCCAATGTGGTGGATGACCCTAAGTAGGCGATCTATGGGAAGTGTAGCTCACTTTGAGGGAGGAAAATGGGAGTTAGCAAAGGATGTTCATAGGCAAGCCCGGTTAGAGTGCAGTACAGTAGACTTCCGGCCGAAGGTGGAGTAGTACAAAGCGAGTCAGATTCATATTTGGTAGTTGAAGTTAAGTCAGACAGATGAAGATCAGTTCTGCTATAAAACTCAAGAGGAGAGAGTTCTCTCAGAAAGAGTGGGGCCTTTCCAGTGGAGTTATTCTTATTTTAAAGAGTGTGCACATACAGATGTGTGAAGTTAAAACAATAAATTTGGCTGACTTTACATCTCAAGTATTCAACCTCACTGTGCTATAAAATGTCACACATATCGATTCTGAGACATTACTGGCAGGCTTTGTAATAGAGTATTGTGAAATTTACAGCAGCTTAGTGCCCCGAAGCTGCCCGGCAAGTCAAGGTAGAGCATCAAAGGCCCGGGGCATGACTCGGGCTGTCGGTATACCCCGTGGAGTGGGAAGAGGTAAATATGGACTTTATTATGGGTCTACCGTGGACTCGCCGGTAGCATGACTCCAATCTGGCTGGTAGTAGATCAGATGACCAAGTCGGCTCATTTCTCCTAGTCAAAACCTGGACTCGGTAGAGAACTATGCCAAATTTATATACAAGAGCATCGGACTTCACTTTGGGTGCCCTTATCAATCATTTCGGACAAGGGAACATAGTTCACCTCCCATTTCTGGAAGTTTTTTCGGAAAGGACTTGGCACTCAGGTAAAACTCGTGCTTCTTTTCATCTGCGGGCCCGATGGGAAAGGCTGAGCGGACCATACAAACCTTGGAGGATATGCTAAAGAGCATGCTTGATTGATTTTAAGGGTAATTGGGATGACCATTTGCACCTTATCGGATTTTCATACAACAACAGCTACCACTCTAGCATTTAGATGGCCCGTTTGAGGCATTGTAGCATGGTAGGAGGTGTAGATCTCAGTAGGTTGGTTTTGAAGTCGGTGAAGCTACTTTGATAGGGCAAGACTTGGTTCACAAGGCAATGCAGAAAGTTCAGCTCATCCGAGAGAGATTGAAAAAGCCGAAGTCCGTCGAAATCCTATGCCGATGGGAGGGATGGTTTCGGTTGATGAATGGGTATACCCGAAAATTTCGCCCATGAAAGGGGTGTTGAGGTTTGGAAAGAACGGGAAACTCAGTCCTAGGTATGTGGGAACCTATAGAATTTTGCGGCGTATCGGCAGGTGGCCCTATGAGCTAGAGTTGCCTTCGAGCTAGCAGGCATGCATACGGTTTCAATGTCACTTTTGAAAAAGTGTATCGGATCCAACCTCTGTGGTGCCATTGGATAGTGGCGGTCAGGATAGCCTCTATGAGGAAATTTACCGGTCCAGATTCTAGACTGTCAGGTTCATGGAGTGAGGGAATAGGAAATAGCTTCAGTCAAATTTTTGTGGAGGAATTAGCAAGTTGAAGGAGCTGCATGGGGCCAGAAGTAGATATGAGGGCCAAATACCCCACTTGTTCTCTCATAGGAGTCTCTTTGTAGCTTGATACGTGAATTTTGTTTTTAAGACTTGAACTAGTTGTTGAAATTAGTTCATGTAATAAATTCTTCCTTCTAACTATGGTTGTGTATATGAAAAAGGAAAGTCGGTTAGGTTATATTCTACGAAATGGAGGTAGTCATTTCGGACATTTTGAAGATTGTATGAGTAGTATTTGAATCCTTGATTGTTATTTTCTGGTTGCTATAAGTTTTCTCACATTCAAGGATGAATGTTTCCAAGGGGAGACTCTTAGCCAATGCCGGAAACTCAAAATAAATATCCAGGACTTAAATCAAAAATCTGGAAAAGCTGCGAGAAAAGGCTACGGAACGACCAACCTGACGGGTCATTAAAGGTTAACGACTCATCAAGGTCAAGCATGTGAAAGATACCAAGAATATACACCGGTATTCTAATGGATGACACCACGATTCATTTGCGGGTCCCTACGACTCATTAAGTCTCCCATTGCCAAGCCGGAGTTCAGAAATTCGAGGATTTTACAATGTACTTGATGGAAGGTTACCACGAGTCGTCATCACTCACCACGACTCGTCAGGTCCTTCATTTCCAGTCCTTTCGTCTTTCTTACAGTGTGCACGATGAACGACATGATGAGTCATTCCGAGTCATGATGACTGCGTCATGTGCGCGTCAGTGTTAGTAGACTATTTTCGAGTGAACTTAAAGGAAGGACCCAACGACTTGTTGGACCTGGTAACGAATCGTTAGGTCACCCGTTAGGGACACCTGACAGTTTTTCCCATGCCCAATTTCTAAGGAATATTTAGTAATTTCCTATTCTCCCAAGCACTAAACCACGTCGTTTAAGCATTAATTCCAGACGTTTTAGTGGGAAGCCGGTTCATCCACCTTCCCCACCCTCAGATTCAAGAAAGCAGTGAAGGTATCCTCCCAAGAACTCTCAAAGCAAGCCTAGGGTTTGTCAATCATCTCAATAATTGAAGTCCTTTTCTCAGTAGAGTTTCACCGGTATGTGGGGGGTTTTAGCAGAGTTGTCCCTCCTTTGCGTCCCCAAAGTCCTCTTCAATTTCTTCTATTAGTTTTAAGCCCTGAGCTTTCGAGTATGAGAAGCATTCATTTTTATTTTCGATGATTTTCTTTCAGAACGATTTTTATACTTATTGTTAATAATCTTCATAATTCCTCATCAGTTATCGGTATTATTACAAAAGTGAAATTAAGCCTAACTTTTGAGTATTAATGATTTTACTTGTTAAATTCCTTCTAGTGAATGAAGAATGCTTTGCGCTGAATTCCTTGAATTTGTCTTTAACTACGTATATGTTGGTATGTCCATGAATCAGGCCAGCTTTAGTACGTTGAATGAAATTCTCTATTAGTTGCTTAGAATACATAACTCTGTCAGTCTAGTCTCGGTCGAGAATCATATCGAAGTCCTAGCTTCGGTCATATTTTAGCAACCTCGGTGTTGTCCAGAAAATGTCAAACTGATCAGTTTGACTCCAGTTTATTTTCGAGGTGTCAGTGGTGCCTCCCGGTTTCACACCGAGTTGAGATTTCAGTTATTTGTTCCATTGGCGGTCATGGCATTCGGCTATAGCTACGACCAACCCGGGACCCCGGTTCGGTTATTAGTTGTTACGTAGACGGTTATGGCGCTTCTAGATAAGCATCTCTGGCTATTCTTAGAACCTAGTTTTAGAATCTGGTCCAATAAGGCTCTCAGGGTACATGTAGTTATTCATCCCTAACTAGTCTTGGGCCCGGTTTTTAGCTATAAGCTTAGTAGTTAAGTTTAGGTTTTCCGCGTGGGAGTAGAATTTAGTACCGTGCGGACTGGAGTTCCAGCGCACCCATGTTCCCCCAAAACTACGTTGCCAATTATAGGTTACAGTATTACTTGGCTTGATTGGCCCCAGATATTTTTGTGATCACCCAATTCATGCCTTTATACCTTGGAAGGGTATATTTGGGTCCTACTAGTGGGGTGTGTACATCGGACTCCATGTCTAGCCACGTAGTGTGCACATGCGACGTGGAGATCTGCTGTCTATTAGCTAAAATATAACATATATATACATACATATATAACAAGCAAGAACCAATACTAGCCCCATGCTGGCGGAAGGTGCCAACCAATCAAACAATCTAATACCTACACCCGGGTCAAAACCATCAAACAATAAATCACTCCACTCATCTACTAACTACGAGCACCTCTACCGGCCCCGTGGGTCTCCAGCTCGGGCTATGGCCTCTGATATAAGTAGCGTATGCAGTGGGAGGATCTGCGATCTATATCTATAAGCTATAGTATCTTGTTTCGGTAGCGCTTATGCGCACAACGGGGTAAAGCGCTGCTGCTATCTTTGTCCCGGCTTTGATATCAGGGGAAAGCTTCATCCCATCTTCTCGTCCTACTGCGGACGGCATGCCACTCCTTGGAGTGACGTATACCACCCTCGGTGGGCGACACGGTTACCAACCGGGGCGAGGACGCTCAAGGTTCCCTCACGACACAATCGAGTCTCAACAATCAATAATCACATATATAGCAAGCATGTTTAAACTGAAAATACTATCGGTATTCTGATTTCTTATTCTGAACTCTTTTTGTGTTATGCGGATGCGAGATCTTATACGAATGTATGGGTATCTTGTAGCCAAGATGCTATGGCCCCTTGTAAGCTAATTTGTAGCCAAGGTACTATCTGTCTATATGGCTATACCGTGGCAAGATATTATCGATTTACTTTACTAGCTTTTATACGAAAATATGTCATATTATTATATAACATGCTTGCTAAACATGCGGCTAAGTGATGCAAATAATAAAATCTCGCCATTTGGCGCCCCCTTCCCATAGCTTTCGGATGAATATGATATAATAACGCAAGACAGGTTTACAAGTCGCACACAACTTTATTATTCGACTCAGGAATTCAATTACGGAGTTTACTGTTGGTACCCATACTAGGCTAAAGTTACTAACACTTGAAGAAACTGGCTTTATATACCTTAGCTTTGGATTATCAGGCCCAATACGTGAAGCTCAGTCCAGTCTCGACTATTTCTCCCAACTGCATTCACATATACATCAATTAAAACTACATATACCAAAATTCTGGAAGAAAACATCACTTTCGATATATTTATAGCCAACGGCTTTATCAAGCGATTGAAAACTTGCTGTTTCGAGAGAGAGTCCATAAGGGAGAAATATTCACTTTAAGGCTAGGAGTACATTGACACTAATTTGAGCAATTCCACTTACCTTAGCTCGGTAGCGAGATGATTTGTCGGCCGAATTTCCTGAAACTAAATCCATGAATGCTCCTGCTGCTAAATACCTCGGTATCTGAGGTTAATTTTTAATTTGGACCGCGTTTGACGGCGTAATCGAACGATAATTATCAAGAACCTCACGTACCCTCTGTTTTTTGTTTGTTCATTGGAAATTATAAGTGAAATGAAGCAAAAACCAAAGTTTGAAGGCTTATATATAATTGGGACCTATAAATCATTCATGGAATGCGATTTATAAATCATGACCCCCTTGCGACGCGCCGACTTGGGCGCTTGTCCGATCTTTCCCTAGGGCCTTTTTCTAGCATGTATGGCATTCTAAAACTCTTAACCAACATGCGAATAGGCCATCTACATGTTAAGAATTTCACGGGGGTGTAACATAAACTATTGTTCGTCCTCGAACAATCTACTACTTCCTTCTAACAATTAAGCACAAAAATTCATCCTATTAACATATCTACTTACACTTAGGATTATGAGACAAATCAATGAAGCTCAAACAATTCACTCGCATGCATATAAGGTCAACATTAAATTGCAAAGTTCGAAATCACTTAGCTTTTGAAAACTAACTCAATAGGACATATTTTGGGCCAACATGAATCACATGTGATTTAGCATCAAAAGATAAACCAAAGTCTTAGCATTGTGCTCCTCACAATATGGAGAGATGCCCTTTAACACACAAGATATGAAGTCGTAAACTTAGGTATAAATAAAAATGATTTCCGCTCACTCTCCCAAAAGAGACTCAACACATATGCAAAAGATGATCCATAGGCTTTCCCTTAGTGTAATATTCTGCTAATGTAGAATTTTGAATCAAGGATCAATTGGGCTTTCATTTGGTTGTAATGTAGGCTGGGGATGCGTAGGACTATTTGGCCAAGATAGTTACTAATCTCCCTAGAAAAAAAAGCACTTTAATACTTCACAAACACTTTGATTTTTTTTAAGCACTTTCCTCAATTTTCAAATTCTCTCCTTTTACCCCCTTTTAATTTTTCAATTTTCAACTTAGGTGGCTAGTGGGAATTTTACGGAACGCCCAGGCTCATTCACACATTTTTCTCTTTTCTTTCGCTTTACATTTCCCACCCTTTACACACCCTACTCTAGCACCCTCAACTTAAGCATTTTTTCTTATGTGAGGTTCACAACCTGTACAAGGAAGGACCAAGGCCAAAAACAGGTTCATTATAGCAAATGGAGTACGATTAATCGGTAAATCATGACTTTTTTCATCTTCAATTTTTCAAAGATCTTTCTTCTTTTTGTTTTCCCACTAAAACTCACACTCCTTGTTTAGAAAAATTTCACCTTATTCTTTTCTTTCAATTCACCACACTTTTTAGCTTTTCCCTTCACTTCTCCAATTATGCTCCTTTCCTATAAAAAAATTTCATTAAAGTGCTCTAGGAGTCATTTGTATTAAATATAAGTCAATATAACAAGGGATTCAAACATAATATGTAGCTATAAAAAGAATAGCTAAGGCTAAACATGGCTAAATAGGATAATTACAATCCAAGGTAGGTAAAATAGGATAAAAACAAGGCTACAAAAAAATGCCTATATCACTTCCTAAATCCCATCGTGCAAGCTTTGCACACACACCAAGCAATTTCTAGACATCAATTTACAAGCATGAAGTATATAAAATTCCTCACATTGGCACAAAATGGTTTAACAATGGAAATCAAGATCACATAAACTCATATATTCATCTTGCATGCATAACATAATTAAACCCATTTTTTCAAGTACAGAGGAGTCAATTTTCAAAGACTAAGTGTTTCTACCTCTTTCATGCATTTTTGAGTGAATTTTAATAATGTCTCAATGATACCTAAAGTGAAGCACCTAGCATTCGTAGGGCTCAAGTCTTGTTCTTCCTAATGACTAATTTACCCTTAAGACGTTCGTCATCCATCCATCATCAAGCAAAGTCATGACTCAACGACTAAAAAAATAAATAAATAATAAAAATATAGACTCTAGTGGTTCTAAGGGACTATCTACCGAAAAGTATCGAAAATAAAAACTGGAGGAACCCAAAATAAAAAAATTCATAAAACTAAAAAAAATACTACAAACCAACAGCATGCATGACAAATCATAAATCTCCCCCAAAAATAGGGCTACCGTGAAAATTTAGCAATTAAGGTGTGCACATGCGTAATATGAAGTTCCTTCTCCACATACTTAATTACCAGTTTGTCCCCTGGTGCTAAAATAAATAAGCATAATTAATAGAATGCAGAAGAACTCCTGGGCCTCCCCATCTTCGTCGTATGTGGGGGTAAGAACAAATTCCCCCATCTATGTATTTCATGCTCAATTTGTTTTGTTGAAAATTATGAGCTATCACCTACACACTTGAACAAACACATAAAAGCGAAAAATTTATCTTGGGTTGCCCTCCCAAGTAGCGCCCATTTAACGTCGCGGCATGATATAGGATATCTTGATTACTCAGACTTCATCAAGATACCTGTAGAGACCATGGTAACATATTGGCTGCTTGTTTACCCGCCTTGCTTGTGACCGTTGAAAATAAAAGAAACAAATAGGAAATAAAGACTAAAAAGTTAAACACAAGCAAATTAATCTAATCCTAAATTGTATTCCCCAGCAATGGCGCCACTTTCTGATAATGCTCAAACCACACCTCCTTACAGTATGAAGCAGGCGTTGTCAATAAAGAATATAACTAGAGGTTGGGGTCGATCCCACAAGAATACGGAAGGATGTAGAAGAATACTAGTGATTAAGCTTTTTAGTTAATTATTTCCTAAGAGAGAGAGAATTTGTAAAGTAATAAATAACAATGTTGAGAAATTGTTTGTTCTTTCCAAATTAATGCAACTAACTAGGGTAAGTGTTCCCCATGGTTTCATAACCACAAGGCGTTTTATACTAGTGATCTATTCCGGTGCTTAGCATGAAATATTGGTAAGTTAATTTCACCTAAATGGTTGGTCCCTATTTAGGTGATTATCCACTGTGCAACTTGACCAAGATCTCTG
This sequence comes from Datura stramonium, assembly GCA_018107945.1. Classification (NCBI taxonomy): domain Eukaryota; kingdom Viridiplantae; phylum Streptophyta; class Magnoliopsida; order Solanales; family Solanaceae; genus Datura; species Datura stramonium. The sequence goes on from JACEIK010009183.1 coordinate 28,582, forward strand.
GTGTATGCTTTATTAACCCTTACCCTTGATATCGGATTAGCTATTCCCAGACAAGGTCAAGTTATTAGATGAGGGTTGATAGCCTCAAATCTCCATTGTTAATCCCTTTTCCTATTCACTACCTCCTTGAATTAGGTAAGTAAGAATAAGGCAAAGTTCTAACATTTGCAACCATTAAAAATCAATTAAAACGAAGGAAGAAACAGTATATGCATACACTCCGTTCAAGAATCACTAAGTATTTTACCTATGTGTGTTAATTTTCATGGTTCCCACAACCCTAGTTGTGGTGGTTTTAGTATCTATGTGTTTAAAGTAAATTCATAGCATTCATAGACAAAGAAAAAATTAATACTTAGAACGTTGATAGGAAGAAACTCACTTGATTATTGCAACAATAAAGAAGAACAATTCAACAATCGTCTCAAAGTTCCTAAAGTAAGACACAAAACTTTTATCTAAAAATTTGAGACTTGAAATCTAATCACACTTGAATAATTTTGAACTTGAAACTTGATAGCTATTACATGAAAATAAAGGGGTATTTAAAGTAGTAGATTTATGTTTTCCTTGTTCCTAGATGAATTTGACTTGGGATTTAAATTTCTTTTTCCTAGTTGAAGTGGGAAATCAATTTTTGGGCATTGGAAGCCTTTTCCGCGTTGCACCTTCCAAAAGCGTGTCACCGGTTCCGCATCAGCAGTGTACCCTTTATAGAAGGCAGTGCCTCATGCACCTGCCAACGTGCAGCAATAAGGCCTTGACACTTGCCAGCACTTACTTGGGATCTGTTGGCGCCTCATTGCTGTCCTAGCGCTGATCTGCGGCACCTCGCGCCTCTTAGGGTCTTTGCTGCTGCTCTTGCCCGCGCGGCTAGTTGTGTGCTGAGTGTTGGCAGCCTCCCATGGCCCACTGGTCACGTGGCGTGTGATGCACTATTTTTTCCTTAAATCTTGGGTGTTCAATCCTTCTTCTTCAACTTCATTCCAAATATGTAAACATATCCAAATCCATTATACTTTTTAGCCCTAAAAACATCATCACATGTATTAGTTAATTTCTAAATATATAACATAAACACATCAAACACATAAATATTTTCTTAAAACATAGTAAAAGTACGAGCAAAATATGTCTATGAAGTGCGTAGTGCTGCGCCATCAACAACTAGGTAATTTACGATATTTGCAGTGTTCTAGGTTACAACCTCACTCTCTTTAAATGTCAGTCGATGCTTATTTCTCAGGCATTGGCCGGTGATTCCATGCTCTATCAGCCTCTTCATGCAGGTGATTTTTGTTTTCCTCCAAAAGTTAGATACTTTCGTTCCTTCCTCTTGCTTCTATGGTGAGATCTTGGGTTGTGCCCCACATCTATCTTAGAAGATATTCTATTCAGTCTACCAACCTGCATTATTCTGACCACTTTCTCGGGCCAATTTCGTTCATATATCTCTCTTTGTCATGCAGCATAATAGACTAGGGCCATAGCCATTATTCTACGGTATATTCTATTGTCATTAGCACACTATGGCGGAATCAACCTATTTCGACTGAGCTTTTCTATTGCTGGGGTTTATCTCTTATGGACTCTAACACGTACTTGAGTACTACTGGCAATCTTATTTTCCCTCCTTATTTATTACCGTGAGGGTCTAGGTAACGTTGTAAACACTAGGGGTCTTGACCACTTTTTAATCCTTCTCGGAAGATTAACGGTTCTAGCCCTCCTTTACTCTTTATTCTAGGCAACATGGAAGTGATGCTTACGCTTCCCGTACTGAAAGAACCAGCTGGGAGGTGGAAGATGACCTATCATTCTATAATGGGCTAAGGCGCGAAATTCAACAAACTCTAAAGAGCTAGGGTCAACCTCGCTCAATCCTTACTTGCATATTTGGTAGTCCAACATTAGCGTAGCCCCTTTCTAATTCTAAATATCTAATAAGTAAGCCAACTCAAATATATACTATACTCCTGACCTTTTACTCTAAGGCTATGGAAAGAAGGCGGGGGCAGTCTTGGCACGCCTCTGTTACCTTACGAGGTTCCTAGTACCTTGGGAGGGTGATGGGGAGATAAGACGTTTGCTTCCGCCCTTAGGCTAGCTGTCTCCCATTGTGGCACCTGTTGGTACTCTCTCCTGCGTAGTTGACTTGCGGCTAACTGAAGTCTGTCTTATATCAAATATTACTCTAGACAGGCATAAAAATCAAAGCTTAGAGATTCAACCCTATACAACTCGGCTCTATGGCATGATCGAAGGAAGGAGGGTAACCATACTATAATTATATATGAGCCTCATTTATCACGATGAAATTGTCGCTTGCTCTTAGTTCTCTCTAGAAGGAAATGTTTTTGAATCCTCAATTAAACCTTGAAAACATATGTAAGGTAGAGGTGGTAGAGGGCGCGGCACACTTGACCACAATGCTGCAAGGCCAGGGTGCGATGCACGGGTCTTGGCAGCACGGTGCGGCATGGGCAGCGTACGGCATCGGCTGACCTCTGCTCGCTTGACTCCATACTAGTGGTTCATTCCCGAGCCTTTTTCATATGCATCATGCTCTTAAAACTCTCAATACCGTACAAATGCAACGGTTAAATGACAAAAACTTATGGGTTGTGTAACAAGTTCGAGTAAGAAGTTATGGCTTGATTAGTGGCGCATCAGTCATGGAAATGATTCATGAGGTGACTCGTTAAGTCACCTAACAACTCATTAAGTGACCGTTTAATGGACAAAATTGCTGGAAAACTTTTTGTTTCAGAGGGGACTTCATGTCACGACCTGAACGTACACCGGATGTGGAGCATCGGGACAAAGAGCCCCGACACACCCCAAGTCGACCCATGACACGAGCATACATCTACTATTATTCAAATAAGCGGAAATGATAACATAAAACATAGTAGAAAACGTAATTATAGCATAACATCAATAAATACTGGGCATATACATGGAGGAGCACTACATACTTGTATGAAAGCCTCTAATACATAGAGGTTTGATAGGACAACATCCCCAACTAACCCGACCAAAGCCGAACATAAACAACATGAAAGTCTATCAAACGGCCCTCGAAACATGAGGACTCACCAATAATTTGGCGTAAGTTGAGATGGACTAAGGATGAGGATGAGCCTGAGATTCGGACCTGTATCATGAAGCGATACAACATAGAAAGTATGCGGTCGGTACGTGGAATGTCACAGGAGTATGTAAGGAAGTAAAACGGAATTTTAAAGTAAAGTAACGCTCATAAATAGTCATGGAGAAGGACATCATGCTTACATCATAATCTTCGTAATAAAACATAAGGCTCAAGACTTTCAAATTATTCATAAATCATTCATAATCATAATCATAAGTAGAAATTATCAAAACATAACTTGAAACTGATAACACCTAAATATAACAATGCATAAGAAATGCGAAACAATGGAAGGACTCATCACCAGACCGACACCATCATGGTAGAGCCTTTCATGATGCCCCAACTATCTCTCACTCAACTGGGCGAGCCGACCTGGCCAAGAGAGGGTCATTGCATTAGGAGTGATATCATTTGAGGGGATCATTATCAATACATCATATCATTAGAAACCCATGGTGGCACGTGGTTATGAGACAACTGGTGTAGTCAGCACTGAGCAGAGTTTGCTCGGTGCTAGGCCAGCACCCAAGAACATGCATATAGGCTCATACGTAAATAAATAACATCATGCATTAAAATTCAATGGCTAAGATATAACATTTATCATCATTGATCCCCTTTAAACATGCTTAGCCAAGAATCGAATCCCTTTTCATCGCGCCAACATCATAAATCGATAAATCATGTAATTCGTTTCATAGATTGTAATTCATTCTTCAACATGTGGGCATTTCTCAATACTTCATCATATTCAATTCTTTCAAAACATGCTCATATATATGGGTATCTTGAAAATCATTCTTTTATCAACAAGTAAACTCAAATTATAGAGTAGTCATCATAAATCATAACTTTCATAAACTTTGGTCAAATGGGCATTTTAGATTTAAACAATTGAAACATGATTTTTGAAGAAAATAATATAAAACCAGCCCATCATTCATAATTCAATAATTAAAACTCAATTAAATCCCTTACCCGTAGAGAGAAATCACATTTTAATGCATTTGAGTAAAACCCCATAGACTTGAATAGGAGGATTCATGATTTAAATCGAAATTTAGGCATGGGTGGGGAAGAATTTCACCCATTCTAAAACCCTTCATACCTGGGAATGGATTGACTCAAAGTTCCTTGAACACCCACAAAAATATTAATAGAAGAGGTAGGAAAAGGCCTTGAATCTCCAAAATCTCTCTAAGCTTTTGCATAGAATGAGATCATAAAAAGGGCTTAACCATCTTAGAAAAATATCCAAAACGACATAGTTTAGGCCTTAGAAACTTAGGAATTATGAAAATACCCATATCCCAACAGTATTCTTGTCGCTAGCCCCCGCAGTGGTAGTCACGGGGAGCACGACTGATATTACTCGTTCCATTGAGTCCACTGCCCAAAACATCCAAGGGGGACCCCACGGGTGACTTCACGACTTCGTGAGGTCATACCACAACTCGTGGTCACCTTCCGTGGCCTATCTTGTCGATCCTAACTTGCCAAAACATCCAAGGTTGACCCCGGGTGACCTCATGAGTCGTGAGTCGACCCGGCTCGTGGTCGGGCTTGTGGCCTCCTCCCACGGGCTTTGCCAAACCATCCCGACCACGAGTCACCTCACGACTCATGGTCACTCACTTGACCAACCTCACGGGTCGTTACGGCTGGTGCGGGGTTTAGTTTTCTCCCATTTTTACTTTTTAGATTCGATCCTTGGGTTCTAGGGTATAACTCTTTCACGGCGGACAAGTGACCCTTTAAGTCACCTCACGACTTCGTTAAGTGGAAAATTTTGTGAAATTCCGGTTGAATTCATGGATTAGATCACGACTCATCCAGTACCTCACGAGTCGAGATGTCCCTCGTGAGGACTGGCGAGGGTTCTTTTACGCGAAAATTACAAGGGTGTTGCCCGGCTAAAATTTACTACGCTTCCTAACTCCTATGTGACATCATTTTTGGGTATCATGTGGGATTTATTTAAGGGTCCTTCTAGCCTTATCCCTCATTCCACCAAAAACCTCATAAGCTCTTCTGCCTCTTCTCTCCCAAGGTTCAAGACCACCTAGAGTTTCTTTACAAGGGCTGCAAGTTCCAAGATCATTAAGGGAGTTTTCTATTCGGGTATGTGGGACTTCAACAAGGATCGCCTTTCATCCTTTAGTCAGAATTTTTATACTAAAACCTCGATTCCTAGATTTCTGAAAAACATGTTGTAGGGTTTTGATTTATGCATGAATTCTTGCTATATGTCTTTATGGATTTTAAGACCAGCTCATGATGATTATTCGTGTATGCTTACAAAAGTTACTCCAAGTTCTTGAATTATGTACATGATAGGGAAATAGCATGATTTTAAAATTTTTCACCTTGGTTTAGCATAAATTTCGAAATAGGGCTTCATTATTCATATGCTCTTCTGGTGAATTCGTTATATATGTTTGAATCATGAGTCGATTATATGGGTTTTGTAAATGGAATAAATGATTTAGTATTGTGTTGAAACATGATTAGAACTGAGCTTTGGTGGATATGAAGTATGTACATGCTTTCACTATGATTTAGGGTATATGTGTAAGTATGACTTAGGCCTACGAATCTTTTATGAATTTAAAATATCATGAGATTGATTCCACAATGAATTAGGGATTTAAATATTATGAATTTCGAGGTGCTGATAATGACTCTTGGACTTTCGGGCTTGTTGATTGTAGAAAAGTAGCCTTGTCAGTTTTTAGTAATTCAGTATGATATGATTAGTTGAAACCTTGGGTCTACGATTAGCTAAAGTAGCCCTGGGTGGATGAATCACGTCTGATTTAGTGTCCCCCATTGTTATATAATAATTGGGACTCTCATCAGCGGAGAATGTTTCCCTTAGTAAGTCTTAGACTCTCAATAGAAGAATGTTCCCCCTAGTTTAGTTGGGGATTCTCAATAGCAGAGAATATTCTCTTACCTCGGTGAGTTATAATAGTAGAGAATGTTTCCTGCTTCCAGTCGAGGGGATTCTCCAATAGCATAGAATGTATCCCTTTGCTGGTTTTGGACTCTCAATAGTAGAGGTCTCCCTTAGTTTACAATATTAGTTCAGCTCAGCTTCGTATAGTTTGGACTACGGTTTAAATCGGTCTTAGAAGAATTGATCTTAGTTATATGCGGAATGGTCGGTCACGGTGTATGATATCGGCTACAACTTTAGTTCTCAATACATCTTATGACATTTATGCATCAGCTTGATCATACTTCCTGAAATGTTTTCAAATAAAAGCTTCATGTCAATATTTATGTATCTCAGACAGGGTTGTTGTATATCGGTTCGGTTATATCAGTGATGTACTCATTCACCTTCCTTCCGTATACTTGCGTGTTTTAGTTTCCTAGCGTTTCCACTCAAGTCGGTACATTCCAAATGTTGGACCGCATACTATGTGCTATATCATCTTATGATATAGATTCAGGTTTCAATACCCAGCCTCACAGTTAGACACGCTCTATTTCCATCTCGCTATTGTGGTGAATCCTCATCTCTCGAGGATGAATCTATGTTTTCATATTTTAGTTATATTTTAGTTTTCAGACTGTAGTAGTTCCAGCATCTCATCAGTGTAGCAGAGGCTTTCAGACATGTCTAAACAGATTTAGCTTATGTTTAAGGTTTTAGTAGATTCTGTTCTTGTGGGTTTTGATTAGACTCTTTCAGTTAGCTTCCGCTCGGTTATAATCTTGTTAGCTCTTATCTTTCTAGTGTTATGCTATAATCATGCCATGAGTCAACTTGGAGCCTCTCGGGGTTTCTTGTCCCTTGTCTCGATCCAGGCCTATGTTCGGGTCATGACACAATCAGAGGTCCCATTTTCCTAAACACCACGAGTGAAGGGATGACTCATGGTATCAGACAATGACTTTTCCTAGTCCAATTGTAGGATGAGGTTTAGAAAGTGATCGAGTTACTTCAGTAGCCATGAGTCGTGGTATGAAAGAACGAATCATGGAACAACTCGGAGGAACTAGATGGCCAATTTTTAGTAAATTTTGCCAGGGTAGTTTCGTAACTTCCTATGCTTTTTATTCCTAAATGAAGTCATTTTGGCTTCTGTTTGAAGGAAATCAAAGGGTTTTAATAGGTTAACCTTCCATTCCCTTACATAACATCGACTACTCAGGAAGCATTATCTCTCAAGATCACAAGAAAGCTAGGGTTATTCATGTTCAACCTTTGGACTCTCAAGCAATAGGAAAGAGTTCATCATTCCAAGTCTGTAAGCCTAATTCTACTGAGAAATCCGTTTTCCTCATTCCCTACATCTCTACTAAGATTCTATTTAAGTTCAAACTAAGGTTTTTGCCCTATTTTATTATTTGGTCTTCTTCCATATCAATTGAGTTATTCATTGTTGATTTCACATTATATAGTATTGTATCTTTGTTGATTATTGATTAAATACTTACTCTATTGATTGTTGATTATGGTACATGTCTTCCTATCCTATGAACCCCATTTGCAAGAAAAGTATAATTTTGAAAGCATTGTATTATTAGATATAAACATTATTTTAATAACCAAAGTGATTTTCAGAGAGTTTTCAGAAAAAGGATTTTTCAGACAGCTAGTTCAGTTTATAACACGATATCCAAAAATAAAGTTAAGTCTTGATTTTGGCTCTTAGAGTGTGAGCATAGAAGCTCACAAGTTTTACACAACTTTTTTTAGCATGGAGGGTCATCAACAGAGTATAAATTTATAGCATCCTCATGCCCTACATCTCTAGTATGATTCTATTTAAGTTCAAGCTAAGGTTTTTGCCCTATTTTATTATTTGGTCTTCTTCCATATCAATTGAGTTATTCATTGTTGATTTCTCATTATATAGTATTATATCTTTATTAATTATTGATTAAATCCTTACTCTATTGGTTGTTGATTATGGTACATGTCTTCCTATCCTATGAACCCCATTTGCAAGAAAAGTATAATTTTGAAAGCGTTGTATTATTAAATATATACAT
>JACEIK010009183.1:37150-48879 GCA_018107945.1 Datura stramonium
ACAACCCCTATAAAGAACTTAGCTTTGATCCACAAGTTAGTTTATCTATGCCTTGGAAAGTCTTTGGAAATCTCTCCCAACTGGGCTAGAGGTTGGACATCATTTGCTTGTTCATGATATTTTTTAATTAAGAGAAACTCCCAACAAAAGAGATATATATGTACATATGTATTTTTAGAGCTTACTTGATGCAAAATGTTAATTGTATAACTTCTTACACACTTTGGTACTTGTATTCATATGTATCTTTCAATGTTAAAGATTAAGTTATTAGTTTCCTTCAGTTTAGAGATTTCTTTCTTATATGTTGTGTCATTCAACCATTTTACATGTCGTACATTCAATCGTACTAATGCCATTTGGTGATGCATCTTATTATGATGTTGATTTAGGTAGATAGGATCAGCAGCAGACGTATCTCTATGATCTTCTCCACTCATCTTTGGTGAGGCCTCCTACCTTCCGGAGAGCCTATTTAGATTTATATTGTTGTGCTACTAGATCTTGAGGTAGTTGTGAGAATTTTGTCTTGGAACCTATCTTTCAGACTTAGAGGCTTCATAGACTCGTAAGAGAGTTGAGTTATTGATGTTATTTATTTACATTTATTTCAGTAGCAGTTATAAGATTATATCTTTTCTTTAAGTTGAGGTCATTATAGTTATTGTTTCCACATGTTTTATTATCTTCTCAGTAATAATAAGCCAGGCCAAAGGTTCTCTTGAAATATTTATGGTCTGAGTACCGGCCACATCAGAGTGTAGGCTTGAGGCATGAAAAACTTGGTATTAGAGCTTTAGGTTCAAGAGTCCTAGAATGTCTATGAAGCCGCGTCTAGTAGAATCCTTATTATAGGTGTGAAGCACACCACACTTATAATATGGAGGCTATAAGATGTTAGGAATACCTCCTTTCTTTTATACTCTAGTTTGTGCGACAAAGTTTAACTCTATGAAGATTTTCTTCTAACTCATGCATTCATGTGTGTCAGATCATGCCTCTGAAATGTACCGCAAGTCAAAGGAAACTTTTAGTTCAAGATTTCTACTGGAAACAACACAGCAAATTTGTCTCCACCAATTAGGATGATGACCAGAAATGGTCATACTCGACAGTACAGGATGTGAGCGTCAAAGCTGATAATACCAAAGCTAATAATGGAAGAGCTCCAGAAGCACCTGTTCCTCAACCTCCCTGTGTTGGCACTTTAGAAGCAGATTTTAGATGAGCTATCTAAATGCTCACTGAGTTGGTTACTGCTCAGTCAGGCCGTCAGGTCTCAGCACCTGCTAGTTTTAGTTCACATGACTTGTCAGGAGCATTGAGGATTAAAGAGTTTATAAGGATGAACCCGCCAGTGTTTACAAGGTCTAAGGTTGATGAGGACCCCTAGAACTTTACCAATAAGATCTATAAGATCTTGAGGGTTATTCACAGAACAAAAATAGAAAGGGTTGAATTTGCTTCCTATCATCTCAAGGATGTTGCGAAAGGGTTGTACAATTAGTAGTAGCAGGGTTGTGGTGAGATTGTAGCTTCGACAATTTGGGATATCTTTGAGGAAGAATTCTTGAACAACTTGTTCCTTCAGGAATTGTTAGAGGCTAGGCCAAAGAGTTCATGAGCTTAAAGCGAGGCACCATGATCATGAAAGAGTATAGTCTTAAGTTCACCCAACTATCAAGATACGCTCCGAAGATGGTACCAGATATGAGAGACAAAATGAGAATGTTCCTGTTTGGGTTGGGAAAGCATGTGAAGAAGGAATGTAAGGGCTTACTGTTGATCAGTGATGTGGATATCTCCATACTGTATGCCCAACAACTAGAGGAGGATAAACAGAAAGATAGAGAGGAGCATCAGAGTAAGAAGGCAAAGTCAGCTGGTCATGAGACTCCTCAACAGGGGAACAAAAATGGTAATAGTTCCTTCTTTCAAAAGAGTTCCTCTGGACCTGCACCTTCAGCTGCTAGTGCACCAGCTCAACGAAACAGGAATGATCAGAGATCTCATCAAAATTTTAGGGTGAACACCATTATCAGATGCAGGGATGTGCAGTTTAGGAAACCTCTCGACATCCACCTTCTGGCAATTACGATAGAAGCCATTTTGGTGAGTGTCACTTAGGTAGAGATGGATGTTAAGGATGCAGCCAACATGGCCACTTCTTGAGAGATTATCCATCTTCCCGGCAGGGTAGTGGGGGCAAAAAGGCTTAGTCTACTCCCTCAGTAGGAAGAATTGTCTAAAGGGGCACCACTTAAGAGATAGGCAGAGGTCAGAATCTCATGTATGCCATGTCTAACCACCAGGAATATGAGAACTGCCTAGATGTTGTCATTTGTATGTTGAAAGTCTTCTCTATTGATGTGTATTCTTTACTTTATCTAGGCACTACTTTATCTTTTATGAATCCTTATGTAGCAGTAAAGTTCAATATTTGGCTAAACCAACTCTTAGAGCCTTTCAATGTTTATGCTTTAGTCGCTGAGTTAGTTTTAGTGAAAGGAATCCATAGAGATTGTATCGTTTTAGTCCATCATAAATACACCACAGCTGACTTAGCTGAGTTATACATGGTATACTTTTTTATATAATTTTAGGCATGGATTGGTTGTACTCCTGTTATGCCTTAGTTGATTGTAAGACCTGAATAGTAGTGTTTTGGCTTCCGGAAAAGCCATTCCTAGTTTGGGAAGGTAGTCTCATTATGCCTAAGGGTCGTTTCATTGCATACCTTAAGGCTAGAAAGTTAATTTCAAAGGGGTATATCTATCATTTAGTAAGAGTTAAAGACTCTAATGCTGAGACACCACCCCTTCAGTCAGTTTCAGTTATTGATGAGTTTTTAGAGGTCTTTCCATATGATCTTCCCTTAGTCCCTTCCAATAGGGAAATAGATTTTGGAATAGATGTCCTTCCTAAAACTCAGCTTATATCTATTTTTCCATATTTGATGGTTCCATCTGAGTTAAAAAAAGTTAAAAGACCAATTAAGAGATCCTCTAAATAAAGGTTTCATTCGTTTGAGTGTTTCACCTTAGGGCGCTCTAGTTCTCTTTGTGTGCAAGAAATATGGTACTCTTAGGACGTGTATCGATTATCCTCAATTGGGAAAACTCTCCATCAAGAATAAGTACCCCCTTCCAAAAGTCGATGACTTGTTCGAACAACTTCAGGGTGCCACCTGTTTTTCAAAAATATACCTCGAATCATGATATAATCTGTTGAAAGTCAGGGAAACTGATATTCCTAAAATTACTTTCAAGACCTGTTATAGTCATTTTGAGTTTCTCTTTGTGTCCTTTGGTTTGACTAAAGCTCCTGCAGCATTCATGGACCTCATGAACAGAATGTTTAAATAGTATCTGGATATGGTCGTTATTGTGTTCATTGAAGACATCCTAGTTTACTCCAAAAATGCGGAGGAACATGCTATTCACCTCTCAGAACAGTCCTTCAGACATTTAACGACCAGAGCTATTTGCCATTATCTCCAAGTGCATATTCTTGTTGAACTCAGTGGCATTCTTAGGCAACATAGTCTCCTGCAAGGGTACCCAGGTCTATTCCCAAAAGATAGAGGAAGTAAAGAGTTGGCCCAGAACCACAACCATGATTGACATAAGAAGTTTCTTGGGTTTAGATGGCTATTATAGAAGGTTTGTAGATGGATTTTCAACTATTGCTCTGATCTGTTGATTTAGTTGACTCAGGAAATGGTTAAACATCAATGGACATAAATTTGTGAGAAAAGATTTTAGGAATTGAAAACTCGTTTGGCTACTACTCTAGTATTGACCCTATTGTAGGGTACAAATGGTTTTGTGGTGTATTGTGATGCATCCAGAGTATGCATCGATTTTGTATTGATGTAGAACAGAATGGTTATAGCTTATGCTTCCAGACAACTCAAAGTCCATGAGAAGAATTATCCTACTCTTAACCTCGAGATGGAAGCGATGGTGTTTGCCTTAAAGATTTGTCACCATTAACTCTATGGTGTGAAAGTTGATGTGTTCATAGACAACAAGAGTCTTCAATATGCTTTCAGCAGAATAAATTAAATCTCATATAGAAGAGATTTCTTGAGCTGCTCAAATATTATGACACAAATATTCTTTATCATCTGGGTAAAGCAAATATAGCTACTGACACTCTTAGCACGTTGTCTATGAGAAGTACAACTTATATGGAGGAAGAGAAGAGAGACCTAGCTAAGGATATGCATAGACTCTCATGTTAGGGAGTTTACCTTCTAAACTCCCAAGAGGGTAGTGTGCTTGTTCAAAATGGGCAGAGTCAAACCTAGTAGCAGAAGTTAAGGTAAAATAGGACAGAGATCCCCTACTACTTTAATTAAAAAAAGATGTCCACAAGAAAGATGTGATAGTTTTCGCACAAGGGTGGATGGTGTGTTGAAGTATCAAGGCAGGTTATATGTTCCAGATATAGATGTCGTTAGAGATAGGATTATGGCAGAAGCACACAACTCTAGGTATTCGATTCATCCAAGATCAACAAAAATGTACCATGACTTAAGGGAAGTCTATTAGTGGAACCGTATGAAAAGAGATATTATGGATTTTATTGCTAAATGTCCTAATTGTCAGTTGGTTAAGGTAGAGAACCTGAGGCCGTGTCGTGTGGCTCAGAATATAGCACTCCATGAGTAGAAGTGGGAGATGATCAACAAGGACTTTATCACCGATTTACCACTATCAAACAAGCCGCATGACATTATTTTGGTCATTGTAGACCAAATGACAAAGTCAGCTTACTTCTTGTTGATTAAGACAGTAGACTCAATCGAGGAATATGCTGAACTGTACAATCATGAGATATTCAGGCTTTATAGAGTAAGATTATCCACCATATGAAATAGGGGAATTTAATTCACCATCCAATTTTGGAATTTATTCCTGAGAGGTTTGGGTTCAAAGGTGAACCTCAGTACAACTATTCATTCACAGATAGACAGTCAGGCAGAGCGTACTATTTGTACCTTGAAGGATATGCTAAGGGCTTGTGTTATATATTTATTTTACAAGGAGTTTGGATAACCATTATCCTCTTATAGAATCTGTATATAAGAACAACTATCACTTCAGTATTCAGATGGCTCCGAATGAGGCTCTCTATTGAGCAGTGGTGTAGATCTCCAATTGGTTGGTTTGAAGTTGGTGAAGCAGAGTTGATAGGGCCATATTTAGTAAAACAAGCCATGGAGAATGTCAATACCATACAAGAAACGTTAAATACTGTGTAGTCGCAAAAAGTCTTTTACTATGTTAGATGCGGAGTCTTAGAGTTTATAGTGAATTATTTGGTTTATCTGAAGATTTCTCCCATGAAGGGAGTTATTAGATTTGGGGAGAAACAGAAGGTCATTCCCCACTATATTAGCCTGTATCTAATTTCGAAGAGAATTGGCAAGATAGCCTATAAGTTGGAGCTGCCAATCCAACTAGCATTAGTCCATCCAATCTTCCACATTTCCATGATTAAGAAGTGTGTGGATGACCCCTCACTCATTGTCCCTATAAAGAGGTTGGGAGTGAAGGACAACCCGTCATATGAAGAAGTTCTAGTTGAGATTCTTGACCATTAGGTTTGTAAGTTGAGAAACAAAGAAGTTTCTTCTGTGAGTGTCTTATGGAGGAATCAACTAGTTCAGAGATCTACTTGGGAAGCCGAAGCAGATATGACGGCCAAGTACCCTTATCATTTCCCGTAACGCCCCGGAAGCTTAAAATTAATATCTGGGACATAAATCAAAAAATCTGAAAAACTGAAGAAAAGTTGCAAAACGACCAACCTGACGGGTTGTTAAAGGACCCAACGACTTGTCAGGTCAACCGTGTGAAAGATGCAAAGAATATACACCAGTATTCCTAACAGACAACACCACGAGTCGTTAGCAGGCCCTACGACTCGTTAAGTCGCCTGTTGCACAGTTGGAGTTTAGCAATTCAAGGATTTTACAGTGTACTTGACGGAAGGTCACCACGAGTCGTAATCAACAGTAATGACCTGTCAAGTCCTTCATATCCAGTCCTTTATAGCTTTCTTACCAGTGTACCTGACAGATGACACGACAAGTGTGCCCGTCAGGAGTCAGTAGATTTTTTCTAGTGAACTTGACGGAAGGACCGAATGACTCGTTGGACCTGGTAACGAGTCATTAGGTCACCCGTTAGGGACACCTGACAGTTTTTCCCTGCGAATTTCTAAGGGCTATTTAGTAATTTTCTATTCTCCCAAGCATTAAACCACGTCGTTTAAGCACTAATTCAAGATGTTTTAGTGTGGGAAAACGGTTCATCCCTCATTCCCCACCCTCAGTTTCAAGAAAAAAGCGAAGGTCTCCTCCCAAGAACTCTCCAAATAGGCCTAGGGTTTGTCAGTCATCTCAATAATTGAAGTCCTTTTCTCCGGAGAGTTTTCACCAGGTATGTGGGGTTTTAGCAAGGGGATTGTTCTTCCCTTGCGTCCCCAAAGTCATCCTCAATTTCTTCTATTAGTTTTAAGCCCTGAGCTTTCGAGTATGAGAATCATTCATGTTTATTTTTGTTGATTTCACTCAGAATGATGTTTATACTTATTGTTAATATAATCTTCATCAATTCCTCATCAGATTGTCAGTATTATTATAAAAGTGAATTTATGCCCCAACTTTTGAGTAATGATTTTACTTCTTAAATTTCTGGTGAATGAATAATGCTTTGGGTTGAATTTCTCTTACTTTACGTATATGTTGGGTAAATATCCCATGAATCAGAATGACTTTAGTACGTTGAATGAAATTCTCTATTAGCTGCTTATTAAATTAGTCAGTTAGAACATAGAACTCTATCAGTCCAGTCTTAGTCAGAATCATATCAGTCTAGCTTCAGTCAGATTTTAGAAACCTCAGTGTTGTCCAGAAAATGTCAACTGACCAGTATGACTCCAGTTTATTTTCGAGGTGTCAATGGTGCCTCCCAGTTTTCAGAATCAGATTCAGATTTCAGCTATTTGGTCCATTAGGCGGTCATGACATTCAGTTATAGCTTTGACCAGTCCCGGGACCCCAGTTCAGTTATTAGTTGTTCTGCAGACGGTTAGGACGCTTCTAGATAAGCAGCTTTGACCAGTCATAGAACCTAGTTTATGAATCTAGTCTGATAAGGCTCTCAGGGTACATGCATTTATTCATCCTTACTAGTCTTGGGCCCCAGTTTTTAGCTATTAGCTTAGTAGTTCAGTTTAGGTTTTCCAGTGGGAGTAGAACTTAGTACCGAGTGGGCTGGGGTTCCAGTGCATCCAGGTTCCCAGAATTACGTTGCCAACGTAGGTTACAGTATTACTTGGCCTAATTGGCCCCAAATATTTTTGTGATCACCTAGTTCATGCCTTTATACCCTGGCAAGGTATATTTGGTCCTACTGGTGAGGTGTATACATCGGACTCCACATTTAGCTCACGTGGTTATATGTCGGTTAATGACTCTTCCACTAGTCAGTCCAGTCCAGTATCAGAATAAGAAGCTCAGTTCAGTACAGTATCTCAAATTCAGTGTTTCAGATTTAGGACATGACCTTGACCATCAGATAGGGTCATCTTGACCATTTTAGATTATATCAGTAGTTCAGTTCAGTTTATCTTTTGGTCATGGTGTGTCACTTCAGTTCAGACTTTATGTTCAGTATGTTTCTCCCACTTACTCAGTACATTAAAAGTACTGACGCATTCTTTTCATGTTGTATCATTTCGTGATACAGTTGCAGGTTCTCAGATTCAGCATAGATAGTTACTTCAGTTTCAGAGCATTCCATTTCAGCAAATCAGAGTCTGAGTCCTCATCATTCGAGGGCCTTGTTTATTTACTACAGTTGGATATGGTTTTGAATAGACTTAGAGTTAGCTGGGGACCCTTCCCAGCAACTCCTCAGTAGTTGGCTTTCAGACCAGACTTGTCTTTCCGAATTGTATTTCAGATATATTATTTCTTTCTCTACTTTCAGTCTTTACATTTTTCTTAAACTGATAAATCTGTTATTTAAAAGTTTCGTTGTACATGTTTACAAAGAATGCTAGTGTATGATAGACCAGGGGTTGACTTGGGTTCACTTGTTGCTTCAAATACCGTGTTACGTCTAGGGTGTGGGCTCGGGGTATAAAAAACTTGCTATCAGAGCACTAGGTTTAGAGTATCCTCAGAAAGTCTGAAAGACGCATCGAGTAGAGTCCTTTTCATGGGTGTGAAGCTCACCACACTTATGAAGAGGAGGCTACGAGATATTATTAGGAAAATTCCCTTTTTGTTCATGCTCTTTTTCGTGTGTTAAAGTCCAATTCCAAACGCATCATTCTAAATCGTGTCCTATTTCCTTTCAGTGAACAATGCCTCCTCCACGTTGAAATGGACGAAGAGATGGAAATGCCAACAGACCCGCTCCACCAGCTTCGGCAGTTCCCCAGGACGACTCTGTGACTACCGCCGAATTCAGGGCCATTCAGTTTCTTGCTCAGACCATCACCAATTAAGTGAATCAGCAGGTGGTTCCAGTAGCCACAAATGGGTCTAAAACTGCTTCCCGAGTGAGTAATTTCACCCGAATGAACCCTCCAGAATTTCACGGAACAAAGGTGGGAGGGGACCCACAAGGCTTTGTAGATGAGATCAGAAAGATCACCCGGATCATGGGTGTCAGCTCCTCCAAGAGTGCTGACCTGGCTGCCTACTAGCTGAAAGGGGTAGACTAGGTTTTGTACAAATAATGAAAGAAGGGACGGTCAGCAGAAGAAGGACTAGTTGACTGGGAGGAGTTTCATACAGCTTTTTTGGATAGGTTCTTTTCCCGGGAGCTGAGGGAGGCTAAGATGGAAGAGTTTATGAACCTACGGCAGGGCAACCAGACAGTGGAGGAGTATGCTTTGGAGTTTACTAGACTATCAAAGTATGCTCCAGAGATGGTGGCCGAGCCAAGGGCTTGCATGCTGAAGTTCATAAATGGAGTATCTAATCTGGTCCTCAAAAAGTGCAGGACGGTGATACTAATCAAGGACATGGACCTTTCTAGCTTAATTGTGTATGCCCAGCAGATTGAGGCAAAGAAGCTGAAAGATATGGAACGTAAGAACAAGGTGGAAGGAACTGGTCATAGATATATTGGCCACCAGATATCGGGCGGTGGTAGCCGCCCACAGCAACAATAGCAGCAGCAACAGCAGAGGGCCCCAACACCTAGCTCAGCCAACGCCCCAACCTTTTGGTCCCTCAAGAATTGGAGGGGTGGGTCTTCTGGCACTCAGTATCAGGCCCACAGTACAGGAAACAAATATCCAGCTATTCCCAAGTGTGGTAGGAATCACCCCGGAGAATGCCTTCAGGGAATAGAGGGCCGCTTTAGGTGTGGACAGCTTGGACACAGGCTTAAGGAGTGCCCATCAGCAGGGCAAGGGAGATCACAATCCACTACCTCATCAGCTCCAGCAGGCCGAGCATCTCAGTAGGCCAACCTATCAGGTACAAAAGGCGGTCAAAGCCAAAATCATTTTTATGCTCTCTCTTCTTGTTTGGATCAGGAAATCTCACCTGATGTAATTACTGGTATGTTACGTCTCTTTCAACTAGATGTGTATGCCCTCCTAGATCCAGGAGCTACTCTTTCGTTTGTAATTCCATATGTAGCAGTTCCGTTCAGCATCAGTCCAGAGGTCCTATCCGAACCCTTCTTAGTTCCAACCCAAGTTGGTGAGTCAGTTAGAGCCAGTCGGTGTATGGAAGCTGCCCAGTCTTAGTCTTGAATAAAATCATTCCAGCTGATCTTGTAGAGCTAGACATGGTCGACTTCGACCTTATTCTAGGCATGGATTGGTTACAATCCTGCTATGCCTCAGTTGACTGAAGGACTAGAGTTGTCAAGTTTTAGTTTCCAGATGAGCCCGTGTTAGAATGGTCGGGCAGTAGTTTAGCTCCTAAGGGTAGGTTTATTTCCTTCCTTAAGGCCCAAAAACTCATTTTCAAGGGATGTATATATCATCTGGTTTGGTTCAAGGATTCCAACTCTGAGACCCCAACCATCCAGTTAGTTCCAGTAGTCAGCGAGTTCCNGTCAGCGAGTTCCAAGATGTTTTTCCTGAGGATCTTCCCAGAGTTCCCCCCAAACGGGAAATGGACTTCGGAATAGATCTCCTCACAGATACTCAGCCTATCTCCATCCCTCCTAATAGAATGGCTCCAGCTGAGCTTAAGAAGTTGAAGGAGTAGCTAAAAGATCTTCTTGAAAAGGGTTTTATCAGACCCAGCATCTCTCCCTGGGGTGCTTCAGTGTTATTTGTGCATTAGAAAGACGGTACCCTCAGAATGTGCATAGATTACCTCAGCTGAACAAGGTCACAGTTAAGAAAAGATACCCCCTACCTAGAATTGATGATCTGTTCGATCAACTTCAGGGATCCAGTTGCTTTTCTATGATCGAACTCAAGTCGAGGTACCATCAGTTAAGGGTTAGAGAGAGTGGCATACCGAAAACATCATTCATAACTCGGTATGGTCATTATGAGTTTTTAGTGATGTCTTTTGGGTTAACAAACGCCCCAACAGCCTTCATGGACCTAATGAATAGGGTTTTCAAGCCATACCTAGATATATTCGTCATCGTATTTATTGACGACATTCTGGTGTACTCTAGAAATGAGAAAGAGCATGCCAATCATCTAAGGTTAGCATTACAAACCCTCTGAGATCGCCAGTTATTCACCGAATTCAGCAAGTGTGAATTTTTGTTGAAGTCTGTGTCATTCTTGGGTCATGTGGTAACAGGCGAAGGGATACAAGTAGATCCTCATAAAATTTCAGTAGTAAAGGATTGGCCCAAACCTACCTCTCCTACCGAGATCAGGAGTTTCTTGGGCTTAGCAGGCTATTACCAACGGTTTGTTGAAGGTTTCTCCTCCATAGCATCCCCTCTAACCAAGTTAACCCAAAAGAAGGTAAAATTTCAGTGGTTGGATGAGTGTGAGAAGAGTTTTTAGGAGTTGAAGACTCGACTCACTACTGCTCCAATTTTGACCCTGCCAGAAGGAACATATCGGTTAGTTGAGTATTGTGATGCCTCCAAAGTTGGACTTGGTTGCGTTCTGATGCAATGGGGCAAAGTGATAGCCTATGCCTCTAGGCAACTCAAAGTTCACAAGAAGAATTATCCAACTCATGACTTGGAGTTGGCAGTAGTGGTATTCACATTAAAAATATGTAGACACTACTTGTACGGAGCTCACGTATATGTATTTACAGATCACAAGAGTCTTCAGTACATGTTCAGTCGGAAGGACCTAAACCTCTGACAGAGAAGGTGGTTGGAGCTCCTGAAAGATTATGACATGAGTGTGTTGTATCACCCGGGCAAGGCCAATGTGGTGGATGACGCCCTAAGTAGGCGATCTATGGGAAGTGTAGCTCACTTTGAGGGAGGAAAATGGGAGATAACAAAGGATGTTCATAGACTAGCCCGGTTAGGGGTGTAGCTGGTAGACTCGGCCGACGGTGGAGTAGTACAAAGCTGTCACGCCCCGCCTTGGGGGGTATGACTGGCACCTGGTGCCCTAGAAGGACCTGGACTACTAACTGGTGGGCTGAGGAACATCTGGTGCCTGGCTAGCTCTATCTTAGGTTCCTGGAAACAAAGGGCTATATAACGGCTGTAAACACAGCCTCCGGCCATCTGGGCCTATAGCCACCT
>JACEIK010009185.1:23535-38549 GCA_018107945.1 Datura stramonium
AATGAGTGGCTAAATTCACTTCTTGCTGAGGTTAAGAACAATTATAGTGGAATGTAATTGTTGATCATTTCAGTTTTCATCTTTTCTTCAATGGTTGTTCCATCAATTCTTGTTCTTACTACATTAATGTTTAGCCAATGTTGACGTATATCTAAAAAATCCAATTTTGATTTTGAAAAGGAAAGAAATTGGAAAGTTGTGAATTAGTAGGATATAATCTCTTCTTAGTTTGGTAAATTGAGAATTTATTTACATTCAGAATAGAAATATATCTGAAAGTCTTATTAGTCAATTAAGGAATCGGTTTTGTATTGCTAGAACATGAAAATCTTTTATCATAGAAATGTAGATTGAAGGTTCATGATTCTTAAGTTGGGTAGGAGACGAAAGTTCCAATCCATAGGCAATAATTCTTGACTAGCAACCGACCCAGCTAGAAAGATTAAGCCGAATTGTATCGATAGAGGCCACTTTCTGCATGTTCGTTTAGCCTCGGCATGATTATTACTATAGTTCAGTCGCACTTTATAATTTTGTCTTAGAATCTTATAAATTAGGAAACTATACTCTCAAAATTTCATTTGTTGGCAATTTACGCATTCGAAGGAGTCTCGTTCATTAACACTTGAGTTAATTATTACCTTAGTTCGGTCCCTATGGGATCGTGCTTGTCTTCGTGAGCCATTTTACTACTTGTTCGAGCGGCGTGCACTTGCGTGTAGTTACAAACGCTCGAATAGGGTAGTCTTAGTACTAACATGGTACTTTCTAGTGCCTTAGGCCTCATCTTGGTCTAATAGGATCTTGTATTATTTTTATGGAAGATTCTTAACCTTATAAACAACTCTATATAGACCTAACCATTCTTGGCAACTTTGTGGGTGACCTTGAAGCCGAGGCTGAGGTGCTAGCCCCAGACCTATAACTGCGATAAGGTCCTTCCTTAGGGTACCCACGGGTCTATTTGACCTTGGCTTGGTAGGCTGGCTTTTTGGGTGACCTATGTGATAACTTCCTAGTTAGCTAGGCTTGGAAATTATTGGTAATGGCTAATAGGGCGGTAAGTTGTGCTTCCCAATACACTAGACAATCTAGTGTCACTGATTCCTAACGTATGACTATTGTCTACATTTTAGGCCCTAGGACGTGTGGTTACGTCAATGACTTACGGCGTGCTTTTCGGCAACCCAGTGCCAAGGCGAGTAGTTATGTCACACAGCTACACCACACTATTCAGCCAGCCTACTAGCATGAGGCTTGCTGAGATCTAGTCTTGGCAATAGAACCTAATCTAAAACCATAAACCATAGAATAAGAAGTTTCTATGACACTTCTAGCGTGTATCGTGCTTATCATGTCTTTTTCCAATGAGGATACTACCATATGTCAGTATACACTTTCTAGCATTAACCATAATAGAATTATAACAATAATCTCACGTGGCAATCACTCGCAACATATCGATCTTTATATACTAGCAACAACTAGACCAGACATGTTTAATCACAATTTAATGGTCGTAACCATCTACGATTGCATGAAATCATCATTATATTCCGGGACATAAGTCGCCCAACAGCATACGATGAGTATACTTTACCGAGGTTAAGCCTTACATACCTCGATTGTCATTTCTTTGAAAAACCGAAAGTTTCACTTGGATTCATCAACTCTTTTCATCTTTAACCATTATATTGGTAGAAAGAGATGAATTTCAATACCAAATTCGGCAAAAAAGGATGACTTTTAATACCAATATTTAATATATCATTTAAAATTAGAGGGCACGGCCAAAATTGTATTGGCTCGAGAGTTCAACAGGGAGAAATGCTTACTTGAAGTTTGTGATCGTATAGAAACTAGTTTGGAGCAATTCTAACAACTTTGGCTCGAGCGGGGTTACGACTCGCTGGGCAAATTTTATGAAAATAACTCAGTAGTAATGCTCCTGCCCGAGGTTTAGAACTTCATACCCAAAGTTGGTTTGAATTTGGACAGCATTTGATAGCGTAATCGGGCGAAAAGCGATCAAAATCTTCATACATCCTTACTTCTGGCTGAATGTAAAATATTTGGAAATGATTCAATTAAAGTGAAGGGCCTATATATACATGGGAGGTCGGTGGTAGGGGAGCGCGTGGCGCCGCCCCGCACGCCCCTGTCTGCACAACGCCACGTGAAGCCCATTTATTCCTCAACTTCACCCCACGGTTAACGGCGGCTAAGTGGTGGATAAACATGAGTGTTCCCATACCCGTGGGGACCTCAACCATTCAATTCATCCAAGCCTTCCCACGAGCCACGATTGCACCGTGGGGTCTCCTCCTAAGTCTTACGGCGACTCGTCCACTGCTGCTTGCAACATCATTTCCCGATTTTTTCCGTTTGACTCCCGATTCTAATCCTTGGGTTCCAGGTATTGCAGCTTGCCTAGCTTCTTCGGCTATGCGAGCATCTCTTTTTCTGGTTCTCCATCTATGCGTGTTTGTTCGATTTAAGGGTTGATGGAATCGAGGATATTCACTACTCAGAGTGCTTGGCATTCACCGGAAAATATCCCGTAAGGTATCAAAAACAAAAATAAACGAATTAAGGAAATAAATACCAAAATAGTCTAATACAAGCAAATAATATAGTCTTATCCATATTCCTTAGCAACAACGCCCTTTTGATTATGCTCAAACCACGCCTCCTCACGAAAGTATGAAAGCGGAACATTATCAATAAAGATCACACGAGGGGAATATGGAAGAGCTAGACTAAAATCCGGTAAGTGAACGTTA
This sequence comes from Datura stramonium, assembly GCA_018107945.1. Lineage (NCBI taxonomy): Eukaryota > Viridiplantae > Streptophyta > Magnoliopsida > Solanales > Solanaceae > Datura > Datura stramonium. The sequence continues at coordinate 26,319 of JACEIK010009185.1, forward strand.
GGTAGTTACTCCAAGTGGGGGGGTTCTAAAGAAAACAGCAATTAAAAACATAGTTAAAACTTTGGTTGAAATCGAGAATGAAAGATAACCCCAAGTTTGTGTTCCCCGTGGGTACATAACTACTTTGGTATACATATGTGATCACCACCAATGCTTACTTGTAGAATTGATAACTTAGAGTTCATTCAAATGACTGATTAGTCCCTATTCTAAAGAAAACAATAATTAAAAACATAGTTAAAACTTTAGTTGAAATCAAGAATGAAAGATAACTAGGGTTTTGTGTTCCCCATGGGTACATAACTGCTTTGGGTATACATATGTGATCACCACCAATGCTTACTTGTAGAATTGATAACTTAGGTTCATTCAAATGATTGATTCGTCCCTATTGAATGACTATACTTAATCACCGGGTCAGGTCTCATAAGAGATTGCAAATTAACCGTTATCACTATGTCCTAAATTTAACTATCCTGTGACCACAACTCAAGTTAATACAATAATCATCAAGATCAAGGCTTTGTTGTAATTCTCTTTTCCTAATCTCTATCTCTCTAGGGTCAAGCAAGTAAAGAATTCGGGCATGTCCTAACGTTGTACATCGTTAAGAACTGTTTAAGCATGAAGAGAATACAATACAAGTGTTTTGCATTGGTTTTGAATCACTTTTATGTAACCCTAGCTTGTTAATCCACCATGGTTCCCACAATCATAGCTATGGAGGTTTTAGCCTCTCATAGTTGCAAGATTGTGATTGCATTCATGATTAAATACATAAATCAATACTTACAATTATGGATGAGAGAAAAACTTCTTTATATTAGTCAGCAAAATCCTCAAGAACAATGTGAAGATCAAAAGAAAACCAACAAAAGGTTGATCACAAGTTGAACAACTCAATTCTCACGTCTAATTCTCTCTAACTTGATTTCTAATAACTCCTAATCATCTCCCTAATGAAAATAAAACATAAAACGTATTTATACAGATATAAAAATCTTTTTCCTATACTAACAAGGTGTATTTCCATAACTGAAGCCGCCTGCGTCACGACTTGTCCTACGACCCGAAGCAGGTAGGCACGGGTCGTACCTGCTTCCCCTATGTCATAGGATAGCTAAAAAATTTCTAAGTGTTGGACCTTGGTACGACTCGTACGTTCTTCCTACAAGTCGTACTGCGCTTCCGTGGCTTGAAGCATAGACTTTGAGATTTTTCTGAAGTTCATCATGAGTGCTTTGCCACGACTCGTACCTTGCTGCCATGACTCGTACTGGGTATATGTAGAAGGAGTCAGCCTCTTGTGTAAATCTTCTGAATCTTCCACAAATTCTTCACTAAGGCCCGTACAAGCTTTGTAAGACTCGTACTGAGAGTCGTAGGATGCACCTCTTCATCCTTAGCCTTCTGAAACTTCTCATGACCAATATTACGACTCGTAGCACGTTCCTACTGCTCGTACTAAGGACTGTGAGTTAAGCCTATTTTCTGCACTTTCTGGCTATCTTTTGCACATTTTTTCTCCAACACCTATTTATCCTGTAATGAAAATAAAATGTCTTATATCCATATAAATATACCTAATTCCATGCTATTTTCTTATTTTGAGCATCGAAAGTGTTGTAAACTCACAACACATCATTACGTAATTGTAGAAATATGCCTCCAAACCTAGTAAATGGAAGAAGGAATAGCAATGGAAATGGCCACAATAATGGAAATAGAGACGAGCATCAGCAAGCCCCGCCAGCATTAGAAGATCCTATGCTCGATAAGGTCACTCATGTCAAGTTTAGAGTAGTATTTTAGATGTTGGCAAAGGCGATGACCGCTCAGGTCAATCAGTAGGCGGCAACTCATGTTCCTCGGAATGGGAACGCAGTGGCGGAAAGAGTTTGAGACTTTCTCTGGATTAATCCACTAGAGTTTTTGGGGTCGAAGGTTGATGAGGACCCTCATGAGTTCATTGAGGAGGTGCAGAAGATTACCCAGATTATAGGGTGACTGGAGAGAAGAGAGTGGACTTAGCCTCCTATCAGTTGAAGGTGGTTGCTTACAAATGGTATCGTCAATAGAAGGATGGTGGAGCAGTGGGAGCAATTCCCGTAAGTTGGGATGAGTGTGTGACTGCCTCCTTGGATAAGTTCTTTCCTAGGGAGTTTAGGGAGGCTAAGGTGGTGGAGTTCATCAACTTGAAACAGTACCACATGACTATCCAAGAGAATGCCTTGGAGTTTACCCGACTATCCAAATATGCGCTAGAGATGGTTGCAGATCAGAGAGCTCATATGAGAAGGTTTTTTAATGGAATATTAGATTCACTGATCAAGGAGTGTAGGACCTCTATGTTAAACAATGATCTAGACTTCTCACGATTGGTTATATATGCCCAGCAGGTAGAGGCGGATCAGATGAAGGAGAACGAGAGAGAGGCCAAGAGGGACAGGACAGGGAGTTTCAGACAATTCCAGCAGAGATCTAGCAGAGTACATGGCCACCAATCCCATCAGAGATCGTCAACCCCAGCGCCAGCATCAGCCAGTGTCCTATCCAGATCTAGGTGTGATTAGCGGGGTAGATCATCGGGCTCTCGATGTCAGGGAAGCAAGTCAGTGGAGCCCAATATCTCAGTTTGCGGCAGGTGTTGTAGGAGGTACATAGGAGAATGCTTAGCAGGTTTGGAAGCATGTTTCGGGTGCAGGAAGCCCAAAAACTAGCTCAGAGACTTCCCTTTAGCTAGATAGGGATATAGTAGAGGTCGTGAGCCAGCCACTAGTTCAACAGCTCCACCAACACACTCAACTCAGTAGGGTGTATCCACTAGTGCAGGTGGTGGCCAGCATCAGAATAGATTCTATGCCCTCTCATCTCGACTGGAGCATGAGGTCTCTTCAGATGTGGTCACTGGTATGTTACGAGTATTTTATCTTGATGTATATGCATTGTTAGATCCAAGGGCTACCTTATCTTTTGTGACTCTCTATGCTACTACTAGTTTTGGAGTCAGTCCTGAAATCCTATCAAAACCCTTCTCAGTCTCTACTCCAGTCGGTTATTCAGTTACACCTCGATGGGTATACAAAAATTTCCCTATCACAGTCCTTCAGAAAGTCGGCTCAGTTGATCTAGTAGAGTTAGACATGACCGACTTTGATGTTATCTTCAGTATGGATTGGTTGCATGCATGTTACGCCTCGGTGAATTATAAAATCCGTACAGTAGAATTTCGATTTTCGGGTGAGTCAGTTCTAGAATGGAAAGGTACTTCAGTTGTGCTTGTAAGTTGCTTTGTCTCCTATCTTAAGGCCAGGAAGATGATTTCCAAAGGTTGTGTGTACCATCTAGTTCATTTCAAGGAGGCTATGTGCGAGACCCCGACTCTTCAGTCAGTTCCTATAGTTTGTGAGTATCGAAGGTGTTTCCTGATGATTTACCAGGAATCCCTTCCGAGCGAGAGATTGACTTTGGTATCGACCTTCTTCTTGATACGTAGCCTATATCCATTCCTCCTTACAAAATGGCTCCAGCTGAGCTATAAGAATTGAAAGAATAGTTGAAGGATCTCCTAGATAAGGGATTTATCATACCTAGCAAGTCTTTATGGAGTGCACCAGTTCTCTTTGTTCGAAAGAAGGATGGATCTCTTCCTATGTGTATCGACTATCGACGGTTGAACAAGGTCACAATCAAGAACAAATATCCTCTCCCCAGAATTGATGACTCGTTTGACCAACTTCAGGATGCTAAGTGTTTCTCAAAGATAGACCTTAGATTAGGATATCATCATCTCAGGGTTAGGGAGAGTGATATTCCGAAGACATCCTTCAGGAATTGGTATGGTCACTATGAGTTTGTAGTTATGTCTTTTGGACTAATGAATGCCCCTACAACTTTTATGGACTTGATAAACAGGGTGTTCAAGTAGTTTTTAGACATGTTCATGATTGTCTTCATAGATGATATTCTCATATACTCTTGAAGGGAGGAGCATGTCGATCATTTTGAGGATTGTGCTACAAACTCTCACAGATCACCAGTTGTTTGCTAAGTTTAAGAAGTGCGAGTTTTTGCTAGACTCAGTAGCATTTTTGGGTAATGTGGTATCAAATGAGGGTGTGCAGGTGGACTCTCAAAAGATAAAAGTAGTGAAGAATTGTCCTAGACTTGTAAACTCCTATGAGATCAGGAGCTTTTTCGATTTAGCAGGTTATTACCGGAGATTTGTGGTGGGATTTTCCTTCATTGTAGCACCATTGATTAAGTTGACCCATAAAAAAGTTAAATTTTAGTGGTAGGATTCTTGTGAGAAGAGCTTTCAAGAGCTAAAGACTCAACTCACTTCAGCCCCAGTATTGACTATACCAGAGGGCACGGATGGATTTGTGGTGTATTGTGATGCCTCAAGGGTTGGTCTTGGTTATGTGTTGATATAGCATGGTAAGGTCATTGTGTATGCCTCTATACAGCTTAAGACTCATGAGAAGAATTACCCGACGCATGACCTAAATTTGGCAGCGGTGGTGTTTGTATTAAAGATTTGGATACATTACTTGTATGCGATGCATGTGGATGTGTTCACGAATCATAAGATCCTTCAGTGTGTTCACTCAAAAGGACCTAAACTTGCAACAAAGTAGGTGGCTAGAGCTTCTCAAGGACTATGACATGAGTTTCCTTTATCATCCGGGAAAGGCCAATATAGTGGTGGATGACCTTAGCAAACTGTCCATGGAGAGTGTGTCTTATGTGGAAGATTGAAGAAAGGAGTTGGTGAAGGATGTGCATCGACTTTCTCGTTTAAGGGTTCGCCTTGTTAACTCGTTAGATAGTGGTATTACTGTTCAAAATGGGTCAGAATATTCATTGGTCACCGAGGTCAAGTCTAGGCAAGAAGAGGACCCTATCTTGGTAAAACTTAAGGAAACATTTAAAAATCAGAAGGTAGAGGTCTTCTCCCAAGGGGAAGATGGTGTACTTCGTTATCATGGTCGCCTATGTGTTTCGGGTATTGACAACTTAAAGGAGTGGATGTTGAATGAGCTCATGGTTCCCAATATTCTATCCACCCAGGTACCACCAAGATGTACCAAGACCTACGAAAAGTCTATTGGTGGAATGGCATGAAGAAGGACATAGCAGACTTTGTGGCTAGGTGTACAAACTATCAACAAGTGAAAGTTGAGCATCAGAGACAGGGAGGTATGCTACAAGACATTAGTATCCCTCTTAGAATTGGGAGGAAATCAATATAGACTTCATCATAGGATTGCCTCATACACATCGATAGTATGACTCTATTTGAGTGGTTGTAGAAAGGTAGACTAAAGCAGCCTATTTTCTACTGATAAAAACTACAAATTAAGTTGAGGACTATTCTAGATTGTACATTCAAGAGTTAGTGCGGTTGCATGGAGTTTATTTGTCCATTTGAGATAGAGGTACTCAATTTACCTTGCAGTTTTGGAGATCATTTTAGAAGGGACTTGATTCTCAGGTCAAGCTTAGCACAGCTTTTCACCCTTAAACAGGTGTTCAGTTTGAGCAGACCATTTAGACTCTTGAGGGTATGTTTAGAGCTTGTGTGATTTACTTCATGGGTAGTTGGGATGATCACTTTCCTCTCATTGAGTTTGCTTACAAGTAGTAGTTACCACTCTAGCATTTAGATGGCTCTATTTGAGGCTCTTTATGGGTGGAGGTGTAGATCACCTATTGGTTGGTTTGAGGTAGGTGAAGCTATGTTGATGGGGCCAGATTCAGTTCACAAGGCCATGGAGAAAGTTTAGCTCATTAGGGAAAGGCTGTAAATAGCTTAGAGTCATCGGAAATCTTATGTGGATGTTAGACGGATAGAGATTGAGTTTGAGGTTGATGATTGGGTATTTCTGAAGGTACCTCCTATGAAGGGAGTGATTAAGTTCAGGAATAAAGGGAAGCTTAGTCCCTTTTATGTTAGTCCTCATAGGATTTTGAGGTGAGTTGGCAAAGTGGCATATGAGTTGGAGTTACCAGTGGAGTTAGCTTTGGTACATCTAGTTTTCCATGTATCTCTATTAAAGAAGTGCATTGGTCGCCCGGCCTTGGTTGTTTCGATGGAGAGCATAGGTGTAAAGATAGCCTTAGCTATGAGGAGGTTGCCGTTGAGATCCTTGATTGTCAAGTTCGAAAGCTGAGAAACAAATAAGTAGCTTCAGTGAAAGTCTTATGGAGGAATTAGCTTGTTGAGAGCTATGTGGGAAGTCAAAGCAGATATAATGGCTACATACCCATATCTTTTTCCTACCGGCTCAGTTTCAGCATGAGGTACTAGTTCCCTCTCTAATACTCTATTCAGTTTCATATCCAAATCATGTTTCTCAGTTCCTTTCATGTTTTAGCATGTATCTATGAATCATGAATTCAGTTCAGTCATGTATTTCGGTCCAGAGTCAGTCACTCCATCAGTTTGTGGCTTCAGATAATCAGTATTTGGAATTTCAATTCTTTCCCCAGCCATTCAGTATGTTTAACCCACATTCAAGGATGAATGTTCCCAAGGGGGAAATATTGTGATACTCCAAAAGTTCGTAGGACTAAATCTAGGATTTGAAGTATGTTCAGCAGAAAAATCTACATGTTCCTCACAATATGACTCTATCTAAGGGTCGTAGGTCAGTGGAACGGGTTGTAGGAAGACCTATGGTTCAGTTTAGAGATTTTATTCTCCAACCACGAGTCCCCACTACGATTCATAGTATGTGGGTACAACCTGTAGTCAGGAGTCATAGAAAGTCTTTGGAGTTATCAAGTGATTGATTGTACGGGTAATGGTACGACTCATAGTATAGAGTTATAAGTCGTGGTATTAGTCGTGGAAATCTTCAAAGAGTTGGTAAAATTTGAATGGCTGGTTACGGGAGCTAACCACAACTCGTAGGAGGATTGTACGACTCATGGTATTGATCATAGCAACTGGCAGTTCAATTACCTGCGAATTCATTAAGGGTATTCTCGTAAATCCTAAGCTCCTAACTTTCTAATGACGTCATTTTAAGTTCTGAAAGGAAGGTTTTGAAGGGGTTTAACTTATCCTATTTCCTTAGACTTCCACGCATACAAGTTTAGAAGTTTTCCTTTAAAAATCAAGCAAGAAATTCCTCAATTCTTCCCTAAATCTCTTGGGCTTTCAACGTCAACTTTAGATTTAGGTTACCTAGGTATGTTGGTCTATGAATGAGAGTTTCCTTTCACTCTCATGCCCAAATTTCTTCTCAAGTTCATGAATTCAAATCTTAATTCAAATTTATGATCTTATGGGGTTTTCGCCTAATTTCATGAAATTCTCTATGATTTGTTTATGGGTTAATTCCCTTCATGTTTCAAAGTATGTTTTAAGATTCATGGGTAGATTTTGTACCTATTTTCATATAAATTCATGATATCAAGTTTTATAAAATTATGCCATATTATGAAAGTTTCATGAAAAGTAAAGTTTATGATTCATGATTTCAAGTATGCTGAGATATCTAGCATGAATAAATATTTACGAATTACCCATGTATGAATCCATGATTATCCTTATGAAGTCTATTTCAAGTATGCATGATTTTAAGATTTTGGGCAAGCCCACATAAGTTAAGTATGTCTTCATGATTTAACTAAGGCTAATAAGATCAGCTTATTATATGTTTTAAAGTCAAGACTTCCACTAAAACTTATGATATGTTTTGGATTCAAGACTCCCCATGCTCAGATTTCAGATTATACATGTGATTATGATTTCAGCTTCGTTGAAAAATGATGGGAGCACTATGCATGTTTTTGGCAGTAGTGTCTAGCATCGAGTAGGCTCTGGGTTCCAAGATTCCCCGGTCTTAGAACTACGTGCCAACATAGGTATATTTACATTTGGGACCTCTCAAGAGAGTTTTTCCCATCCACTAGAGGGCCTTTAGCTTGATATCAATATCATGGTGGCGTCCTTATCCATGGCAAGTTCTTGGATGGCTTTGCTCACTTGAGTGTGATAGTTGGGGCATCACATAAGCTTTATTGTGATAGTGTCGGTTGTGACGAGCCTCCCATTGTTCCTCATGATTTCAGTTATGCATATTCATGACTTATGATATTATGTTTTTCAGCAGGCTTGATCCAATGATCATTTTATAAGCTTTTACTTATGATTTCAGCTATGGAAAGTCATATGATTTCTATTTTTAACTCTAGGTCGCTCTATTAAGATATGATATTCAGTTTGTGATTATAAATGTTTCAGATTCAAAGTTTAGCATGCATTCTTTACTCTCATTATCTTATGATTTATATTTATATGCATGATTTCAGTTTGTACTTTCTCATCATGTTTTACTTACTGTACATACTCAGTACATTCCAAGTATTAACCGCATACTCTATGTTGTATCATTTCATGATACATGTTCATACGATCAGACTCAGTTCCGCCATTAACCCAATTTTTCACAACTTAGTTCAGTTTCCCATCGTTGGTGAGTCCTAATTCTTTAAGGACCTTCAGTTACTGTCGAGTTATGTTATTTTCAGTTTCATACTTTAGTGAGATAGTTGCGGATGTTATCCCATCAGCTCTTTAGACATGTTAGAGACATATTAGACAATTTGTAGAATTTCAGCTTTATCAATGTTGACTCTGTTATGATTCATATGTATTCAGACTTTCACTTATTCATGATTAGTTTATTAGTTTTAGCTTGATGTATACTCTTTAGTGTCACGACCCAAACATAGAACCGGATCGAGAAATAGGACAAGGAACCCCGAGAGACTCGAAGTCGACCCATGGCATGAACATAACTTCTAACTCAATCAATAAAAAGCGGAAGATAAACATAATAATCATAGAGGAAGTCTGAACAAAACATAACATCTAAACAAACACAAGTCTGAAGCTAAATACAATCTATGTTTGAAAAGCCTCTAATTCTGATGAGTTGATGGAACAAGACTCCAACTAATTCTCTAAGTCTGAAATTGAAAATACGTAAACTTAGCTGAATAGAAACGGTCCCTCGACAGATGAGGACTCACCAATAGAGGCTGGATGCTAACTCTGGAGCTGGCTAGCGACGGGGCTGAGTTTGAAGATCGACGCCTGTATCATAAAATGATACATCAAAGAGTATGCGGTCGGTGGGTAGAATGTATCGAGTATGCAAGATAAGTAAAATCGCTTAAGTAAGTAAAATTATTAAAACATGCATAATGTAAAACATGATCAAGATAAGAATCTGAGAGTAGGGCTTGCATGCTATTTTCTAAAATCATGATCTAAACATACTGCATATCATAACTAATTCGAATGACCCAAAGCTGAAATCTGGTAATCATAAGTAAAACAGAACATTGGGTCAAACCTGCTTTAGTATATATATATATCATGAATGATAAACATGCATAACTGAAATCATGAGGAACAATGGGAGACTCTTCATATAACTGACATTGCCATGATAGAGCTTACGTTGTCCCGACTATCACACTCAAGTGGGCAGAGCCGTCTAAAGCCTTGTCGGGGCTAAAGACGCTACCAAGATATCGATATCAAGCTGAAGGCCCCTTGGGGCAAGGGAAAGCTCACAAAGGAGGTCCCAAATAATATGATCATACCTACGTTGGCTCGTAGTTCTGAGGCATAGGGTTGACTGACCCTTAGTCTACTCGGTGCTAGATACTACTCCCAAAACCATGCATATGCTCTCCATCATTTTTCAACGAAGCTGGCCATCGTCTAGTGACAAAGTTGAATAATCATGTACAATAAAATCTGAAATCATACGTGAGGTGTCGTGGCTCAAATCATACCACATGTTGAACATAATTGGGAGTCTTGACTCCAAAACTATGTGGTAAGCTAATTCGTGAAATGATAAATCATACTTGAACATATGGCCTCTCTCAATACTTAAACATGCTTGAAAATACTTTATTCACTTGAAAATATGATCATAGACATGGGTAACTTCAAAACATGCTTTTCATCATAAATATCTCATCATACTTGAACATACATCATAGATCTAAATTTTCATGAACTTTCATAGATGGGCATCATAATTTATAGAACTCGAAAACATGATTCATAATTGAAAACATTGTAAAACTTTCCCATGAATGATAATTCAATAATAGAAATATGCTTAGATCATACCCATGGTAGAAACTTAGGAAATTCATTCATTGGGTTAAAACCCCATAGGATCAACATATAGACTTTCATGAATTAGAGAGGGATTAGGCATCGGTATGAAAAAACTCACCAATTCATATCCCTACATACCTAAGAGAATCTGCTTCTACAACTCCTTTGATTGCTCGAGGAAGAATTGAGAAAACTTGGAAGAAATTAAGCTTGATCACCTCTCTAGACTTCTAAGCTTGCATGCATGAATAGGAATAGCTTAGAATGAACTTACCCTTCTTGAAACTCACTATTCATATATTAAAACGAAGTAGTTTAGGCCTTAGGATCATAGAAATTATGAAAAAGCCCTCAGTAAACTCACAGGTAAAAGCAGACTGTCAGTCCCAACGAGTGGCTGGACGAGTTGTTGCCACTGGTCACAAGTTGTGGCCCCAAGTTGTCGAGTACACTGCAAAAATTTCACTGGGCTCATCATAGGGGACTTAACGATTCATTATTGGCAAACACGACTTTTGTTCACCTATCATTATCTTCACTACCTTAATTCCCTTCTCTTCAACCAACCTTGACCACGATTTACTTAATGAGTCGTGGGGCTGACCACGACTCATGGTTATGCTCGTAGTGAAACAAAAACCTGAATTTCAAACTTAAGTCATACACCTCCCCACGAGTCACTTAACGAGTCGTGGTCAACCTGACAGGTCACAGGACCACTCATTATGTGGCCTAGTGCAGAAAATTATATTTTCTTTATTTCAACTCTCAGGTCTGATCTTAGGGTTTTCGGGGTATAATAATATCTCCCTCTTGGGAATATTCATCCTCGAATGTTGGAAAACATATAGAAAAGCAAAGGAACGCAATCATCATATTCAAATACTGATCATACAAGCTGAAAACTTACAGAATGACTACCTCCGCACTGAACTACATAACTAAAATGAATTCATGAATCATACATACATACTTTTACATGAAAGAAACTGAGGTACATGAGCTGAACATGAAACTTGATAGAGTTTTAGGGTAAAAATTGATACCTCAAGCTAAAACTGAGCAGGAAGGGAATAGGTGTGGGTATCTGACCATCATATCTGCTTCGGCTTCCCATGTAGCTTCCTCGACATGCTGATTCCTCCATAATACTTTAACTGAAGCTACCTTTTTGTTCCTTAGCTTGCGAACCTGCCGATCCAGTATCTCCACTAGAACCTCTTTATAACTAAGCATGTGCTTTACAACCTACACTCTCCACTAGAACAATTAGAGCTGGATCACCCAAAAACTTCTTTAATAGCGATACATGAAAAACAGGATGAACGGAAGCTAATTCTGAGGGTAACTCCAATTCATATGTCACTTTTCCAACCCGTTTCACAATTCGATACAGGCTAACATAACGAGGACTGAGTTTCCCTTTCTTCCTGAACCTCATCACCCCCTTCATGGGAGATACCTTTAGAAACACCCAATCGTCGACTTCAAACACAAGTTCTCTCCTTCTCTTATCCGCATAGGACTTTTGGCGACTCTAAGCTATTTTTAATCTGTCCCTTATGAGCTAAACTTTCTCCATGGCCCCACGGACCGAATCCTGTCCTATCATTGCAACTTCAGCTACTTCAAGCCAACCAATAGGTGATCTACACCTCCGCCCGTAGAGAGCCTCAAATGGATTCATCTAAATGATGGAATGATAGTTGTTGTTATATGCAAACTCAATAATAGGAAAATGATCATCCCAACTACCCTTGAAGTCAATCACACATGCTCTCAACATGTCCTCGAGAAGCTGAATTGTCTGCTCCGCTTGACTATCCGTTTGCGGGTGAAATGATGTACTGAGCTTGACCTAAGTACCATGTACCTTTTGAAATGATCTCCAAAACTAGGAGGTAAACTCAGTACCTGATCCTGGGAAAAATAGCATGCCCAAGTGATGCTTTATAACTTTAATTTAGTCTCTTTTAGCTAATTAATTATATACATTTTCATGTGATTTTATATAAATGTGAATATATGTACTAACCAACATGATTAGTCCTTGTTTTGTAGGTTTAAATGAA
>JACEIK010009187.1:0-18766 GCA_018107945.1 Datura stramonium
GTTATGATCATTAAGATAATGTGCCACTAATGAACTCTTTTTCCGTAGATTATATTACCGTTTTAAAACCATTATGTAAGATCTCATCAAAAGACTTGCATCTCGGCAGTTTTTATTTTGTGAATAAAGAGTTAACACACACCAAAAATTGCGAAAATCGTAAATTCTCATTTATGCGAAAAATGGTTATGCCGATCAAATGAAATGATAGGGAGCTCGTCACCAGGCCTTGTAGGCTACGCGCAGCTAAAATTTTAGGTCAAACGGAGACAGTCAACCAAATCTCGAGAAATCCGCAGGCTAACATACACCGAAAATCGCAAAAATCGTAAATTCTCATTTATGAGTAAAATAGTGATGCCGATCAATCGAAATGATAGAGCACTCGTCACCAGGCCTTGTAGGCTGTGCACAGCAAAAAATTGGGGCCAAACGGAGTCGGTCAATCAAATCTCAAGAAATTCGTGGGCATTATACACCGAAAATCGCGAAAATCGTAAATTCTACTGTTCGCGAAAAATAGTGATGCCGATCAAACAAAATGATAGGGCGCTCGTCACTAGGCCTTGTAGGCTGCGCACAGCCAAAATTTAGGGCCAAACGGAGGCGGTCAATCAAATCTTGAGAAATCCGTGGGCTAACATACACCGAAAATCGTGAAAATCGTAAATTATCATTTATTCGAGAAATAGTGATGCCGATCAAACGAAATGATAGGGCGCCCATCACCTGGATTTGTAGGCTTCCCACAGCAAAAATTTGGGGCCAAACGGAGGCGGTCGATCAAATCTCAAGAAATTCGTGGGCTAACATACACCGAAAATCGCAAAAATCGTAAATTCTCATTTATTAGAAAAATAGTGATGCCGATCAAATGAAATGATAGGGTGCTCGTCACCAGGCCTTGTAGGCTGTGCACAGCCAAAATTTGGGGCCAAACGGAGGCGGTCAATCAAATCTCAAGAAATCCGTGGGCTAACACACATCGAAAATCGCGAAAATCGTAAATTCTCGTTTATGCAAAAAATGGTTATGCCGATTAAATGAAATGATAGGACGCTCGTCACCAGGCCTTGTAGGCTGCGCGCAGGTAAAATTTTGGGTCAAATGGAGACGGTCAACAAAATCTCGAGAAATCCGTGGCTAACACACACCAAAAATTGCGAAACTCGAAAATTCTCATTTATGCGAAAAATGGTTATGCCAATCAAATGAAATGATAGGGAGCTCTTCACCAGGCCTTGTAGGTTGCGTGCAGCTAAAATTTTGGGTCGAACAGAGATGGTCAACCAAATCTCAAGAAATCCGTGGGCTAACACACACCGAAAATCGCGAAAATCGTAAATTCTCATTTATGCAAAAAATAGTGATGCCAATCAAATGAAATGATAGGGAGCTCATCACCAGGCCTTTTAGGCTGCGCATAAAAAAAATTTAGGGCCAAACAGTGACGGTCAATCAAATCTTCAGAAATCCGCGGGCTAACATACACCGAAAATCACAAAAATCGTAAAATCTCATTTATGCGAAAAATAGTGAGTCCAATCAAATGAAAAGATAGGGCGCTCGTCACCAGGCCTTGTAGGTTGCGCACAATAAAAATTTTCATCCAAACGGAGACGGTCAGTCAAATCTCGATAAATCCGTGGGCTAAGATACACCGAAAATCACGAAAATCGCGAAAATCATAAAATTTTCATTTATTCGAAAAATAGTTATGTCGATAAATAAAAGTGATAGAGCACACGTCACCAGGGTTTGTAGGTTGCGCACGATCAAAATTTAGGGCCGAACGGAGACGACCGATCAAATCTCCAGAAATTCGTGGGCTAACACACTGAAAATCATAAATTCTTATTTATGAGAAAAATGGTTATGCCGATCAAAAGAAATGTTAGGGCGCTCATCACCAGGCCTTGTAGGGTGCGCGCAGCCAAAATTTGGGGCCAAACGGAGACTGTTAATCAAATCTCGAGAAATCTATGAGCTAACAGAATGGATGGTTTTGTGTCTATTACCAGTTCTTCCTCCTGAGATGAGACTGATCATTCAGATAGATGGGGGTAAACTAGTGAGCTCAGATATTAATGAACACTATAGAAGAGTTATCTATCGAAACAATACACTTACCGATCTATAAACAACAAGTAGATCTACACCAGGAGAATTAGTAATGTGTTAGGAGAAATTAGTACAAGTTGTGGATACACTTCTTGATAATGTAATCCGGGTACAACCAATGAGGGACGGTCATAAGAAAATTTACAAGTCATTTTCTGATATACACCAAAAATCGCAAAAATTAAAAATTCTCATTTATGCGAAAAATAGTGATGCCGATAAAATGAAATGATAAGCCGCCTGTCACCAGGCCTTGTAGGCTGCGCACAGCCAAAATTTAGGGCCAAATGGAGACGGTCAATCAAATCTCAAGAAATGCGTGGGCTAACACACACCGAAAATCACAAAAATTGTAAATTCTCATACATGCGAAAAATTGTAATGTCAATCAAATGAAATGATAGGGCACTCGTCATCAAGGTTCGTAGGTTGCGCACAGCTAAAATTTAGGGCGGAACGGAGACGGTCAGTCAAATCTCGAGAAATCTGTGGGCTAACACACACCGAAAATCGCAAAAATTCTAAATTCTCATTTATGCGAAAAATGGTTATGCAGATCAAATAAAGTGATAGGTTTGTTGGCTGCACACGGTCAAAATTTGGGGCCGAACGGAGACGACCGATCAATCTCGAGAAATTTGTGGGCTAACACACACCGAAAAGTTTAAAAGTTAGCAGCATAGGCGCACTATACCAGTGTTGGCAGACCAATGACATCGGATGACACATGCTGACCTATGCCGAGACCCAACGCCCCTCAATCAATGCCCAGCGAACGAAAATTTAAGAGGAAAAATCTATGCTTATCCTTATGTTATAAAGACAATGCAAGAGATTTGTGGTGGTAGTGCCGGCCTACCATGGTCGCTTTCCATGGTGGTGTCGGTTGTGGTGGGTCGTTAGGACCAGTTTTTAAATTAAAACTGTCAACCAAATTGGGAAATCCATGCGCTAACACTCACCGAAAATCGCGAAAATCATATATTCTCAATTATGCGAAAATAGTGATGCTGATCAAATGAAATGTTAGGGCACTCATCATCAAGGTTCGTAGGCTGCGCACAACTAAAATTTGGGGCCGAACGAAGACGATCAGTCAAATATAAAGAAATCCGTGGGCTAACACTCACCGAAAATCGCGAAAATCGTAAATTTTCGTTTATGCGAAAAATGGTTATGCCGATTAAATGAAATGATAGGGCGCTCTTCACTAGGCCTTGTAGGCTGCGCGCAGCTAATGTTTTAGGTCAAATGGAGACGGTCAACAAAATCTCAAGAAATCCGTGGGCTAACACACACCGAAAATCGCGAAACTTGTAAATTCTCTTTTATGCGACAAATTGTTATGCCGATCAAATGAAATGATAGGGCGCTCGTCACCAGGCCTTGAAGGCTGCGCGCAGTTAAAATTTTTTGTCAAACGGAGGCGGTCAACCAAATCTCGAGAAATCTGTGGGCTAACATACACCGAAAATCTCGAAAATCGAAAATTCTCATTTATGCGAAAAATAGTGATGCCGATCAAATGAAATGATAGGGCGCTCGTCTCAAGGCCTCTTAGGATGCGCACAGCAAAAATTTGGGTTTAAACAGAGAAGGTCAATCAAATCTTGAGAAATCCGTGGGCTAATATACACCGAAAATCGCAAAAATCGTAAATTCTCATTTATGCAAAAAATAGTGATGCCGATCAAATGAAATGATAGGGCGCTCGTCACCAGGCCTTGTAGGCTGCGCACAACAAAATTTTTGATCCAAACGGAGACGGTCAATCAAATCTCGAAAATTCGTTGGCTAACATACACCGAAAATCGAGAAAATCGTAAATTTTCATTTATTCAAAAAATAGTTATGCCGATCAAATAAAGTGATAGGCGCTCGTCAGTAGGATTTGTAGGCTGCGCACGGTCAAAATTTGGGGGCCGACCGGAGGTGACCGATCAAATCTCCAGAAATTTGTGGGCTAACACACTCCGAAAATCGCGAAATTTGTAAATTCTCATTTATGCGAAAAATAGTGATGCCGATCAAATGAAATGATAAAGCGCTCGTCTCAAGGCCTCTTAGGATGCGCACAGAAAAAAATTTGGGTTTAAACGGAGAAGGTCAATCAAATCTCGAGAAATCTGTTGACTAATATACACTGAAAATCGCAAAATTCATAAATTCTCATTTATGCGAAAAATAGTAATGCCGATCAAATTAAATGATAGGGCGCTCGTCAGCAAAACTTGTAGGTTGCGCACAACAAAATTTTTGACCCAAACGGAGACGGTCAATCAAATCACGAAAAATTCGTTGGCTAACATACACTAAAAATCGAGAAAATCGTAAATTTTTATTTATTCAAAAAATAGTTATGCCGATCAAATAAAGTGATAGGCGCTCGTCAGCAGGGTTTGTAGGCTGCGCACGACCAAAATTTGTGGCCGAACGGAGACGGCCGATCAAATCTCCAGAAATCCGTGGGCTAACACACTCCGAAAATCGCGAAATTCGTAAATTCTCATTTATGCGAAAAATAGTGATGCCGATCAAATGAAATGATAGGGCGCTCGTCTCAAGGCCTCTTAGGATGCACGCAGAAAAAAAAATTGGTTTAAACGGAGAAGGTCAATCAAATCTCGAGAAATCCGTGGGCTAATATACACCGAAAATCGCAAAAATCGAAAATTCTCATTTATGAGAAAAGTAGTGATGCCGATCAAATGAAATGATAGGGCGCTCGTCACCAGGCCTTTTAAGCTGCGAACAACAAAATTTTCGACCCAAACGGAGACGGTCAATCAAATCTCGAAAAATTCGTTGGCTAACATACACCTAAAATCGAGAAAATCGTAAATTTTCATTTATTCGAAAAATAGTTATTCTGATCAAATAAACTGATAGGCGCTTGTCAGCAGGGTTTGTAGGCTGCGCATGGCCCAAATTTGGGGCCGAACGGAGACGATCGATCAAATCTCCATAAATTCGTGGGCTAACACACTCCGAAAATCGCAAAATTCGTAAATTCTCATTTATGCGAAAAATGGTTATGCCGCTCAAATGAAATGATAGGGAGATCGTCACCGGGCCTTGTAGGCTACGCGCGGCGAAAATTTGGGGCCATATGGAGACTGTCAATCAAATCTCGAGAAATCGGTGCGCTAATATACACCGAAAATTGCAAAAATCATAAATTCTCAGTTATGAGAAAAATAGTTATGTTGATCAAATGAAATGATAGGGCGCTCGTCACTAGGCCTTGTAGGCTGCGCACAACCAAAATTTTGGGGCCAAACGGAGACAATCAAACAAATCTCGAGAAATCCGTGGACTAACATACACCGAAAATCACAAAAATCGTCAATTCTCATATATGAGAAAAATTGTGATGTCGATCAAATGAAATGATAGGGCGATCGTCATCAAGGTTCTAGGCTGCGCGCAACCAGAATTTGGGGCCCAACGGAGACGGTCAGTCAAATCTTGAGAAATCTGTGGGCTAACACACCGAAAATCGTGAAAATCCTATATTCTCATTTATGCAAAAAATAGTTATGCCGATCAAATAAAGTGATAGGGCGCTCGTCACCAGGGTTTCTAGGCTGCGCACAGCCAAAATTTTGGACCGAACGGAGACGACCGATCAAATCTCGAGAAATTCGTGTGCTAAAACACACCGAAAAGTTTGAAAGTTAGCAACATAGGCGCACTATGGCAGTGTCGGCAGACCGACCGACATCGGATGACATATGCTGACCTATGCCGATACCCAACGCCCCTTGATCAATGCCCAGCGAGCGAAAATTTATAAGTAAACACCTATGCTTAACCTTATGCAATAAAGACAATGTTAGAGATTTGTGGTGGTAGTGCTGGCCTACCATGGTCGCTTGCCATGGTGGTGTCGGTTGTGATGGGTCGTTAGGACTAGTTTTTAAATTAAAACTGTTAACCAAATTTGAAAAAACATTGAATAATTGTCCAGATAGACCTCGAAAAAATACACAAAATGAAAAAAAAATCATGTAAAACGGATAAACCAGCCCAAAGTTATGATCATTAACCTTTAATAAACTCTTTTTCCGGCGATTATATTACAGGTTTAACAGCATTCTGTAAGATCTCATCAAAAGACTTGAATCTCGGCAGTTCTTATTTTGTAATTAAAGCGCTAACACACACCGAACATCGCGAAAATCGTAAATTCTCATTTATGCGAAAAATGGTTATGCCGATCAAATGAAATGATAGGGCGCTAGTCACCAGGCCTTGTAGGATGCATGTAGCTAATTTTTTTCTCAAACGGAGACGATCAAATAAATCTCGAGAAATCCGTGAGCTAACACACACCGAAAATTGCGAAACTCGTAAATTCTCATTTATGCGAAAAATGGTTATGTCGATCAAATAAAATGATAGGACGCTCGTCAACAGGCCTTGTAGGCTATGCGCAGCTAAAATTTCGGGTCAAACGGAGACGGTCAACCAAATCTGGAGAAATCCGTGGGCTAATATACACCAAAAATTGCGAAAATCGTAAATTCTCATTTATGCAAAAAATAGCGATGTCGATCAAATGAAATGATAGAGCGCTCGTCACCAGAACTTGTTGGATGCGCACATAAATTTTTTTTATCCAAACAGAGACGGTCAATAAAATCTCGATAAATCTGTGGGCTAAAATACACCGAAGATCGCAAAAATCGTAAATTTTTATTTATTCAAAAAATAGTTATGCCGATCAAATAAAGTGATAGGGCGCTCGTCACCAGGGTTTGTAGGCTGCGCACGACCAATATTTGGGGTCGAACGGAGACGACCGATCAAATCTCCGGAAATTCGTGGGCTAACACACATCGAAAATTGCGAAAATCATAAATTTTATTTATGCGAAAAATGGTTATGCCGATCGAATTAAATGATAGGATGATCGTCACCATGCCTTGTAGGCTGTACGCGGCCAAAATTTTGGTTCAAACGGAGACTGTCAATGAAATCTCGAGAAATCCGTGGGCTAACATACACAGAAAATCGCGAAAATCGTAAATTCTCATATATGCAAAAAAATAGTGATGCCGATCAAATGAAATGATAGGGCGCTCATCACCAAGCCTTGTAGGCTGCGCACAGCCAAAATCTGGGGCCAAACGGAGACGATCGATCAAATCTCGAGAAATCCGTAGGCTAACATACACCGAAAATCGCGAAAATCCTAAATTCTCATTTATGTGAAAAATGGTTATGCCGATCAAATGAAATGATAGGGCGCTTGTCATCAAGAGTCGTAGGCTAAGCACATCCAAAATTTGGGGCCGAACAGAGACGGTCAGTCAAATCTTCTTTTTCAATAGGGACACATGAAANGGCGCTTGTCATCAAGAGTCGTAGGCTAAGCACATCCAAAATTTGGGGCCGAACAGAGACGGTCAGTCAAATCTTGAGAAAACCGTGGGCTAACACACACCGAAAATCGCGAAAATTGTAAATTATCATTTATGCGAAAAAATAGTGATGCCGATCAAAGAAAATGATAGGGCGCTCGTCACCAGCCATTGTGGGCTGCGCGCAGCTAAAATTTTGGGACAAAGGGAGACGGTAAATAAAATCTCGAGAAATCCGTGGGCTAATATACACCGAAAATCGCGAAAATCATAAATTCTCATTTATTAGGAAAATGATTATGTCGATCTAATAAAGTGATTTGGTGCTCATCACCAGGGTTTGTAGGTTGCGCACGGCCAATATTTGGGGCCTAACGGAGACGACCGATGAAATCTCCAGAAATCCATGGGCTAATACACACCGAAAATCGCGAAAATCGTAAATTCTCATTTATGCAAAAAAATGGTTATGCTGATCAAATGATGATAGGGCGCTCGTCACCAGGCTGTGTAGGCTGTGGCGGCCAAAATTTGGGGTCAAACGGAGATAGTCAATCAAATCTCGAGAAATCATTGGGATAACATACACCAAGAATCGCAAAAATCGTAAATTCTCATTTATGCGAAAATAGTGATACCGATTAAATGAAGTGATGGGGCGCTCGTTGCCAAGCCTTGTAGGCTACGGACAACCAAAATTTGGGGCCAAACGGAGACGGTAAATCAAATCTCGAGAAATCTGTGGGCTAATGCACACCGAAAATCGTAAATTTTCATTTATGCGAAAAATAGTGATGCCGATCAAATGAAATGATAAGGTGCTCATCACCAGGCCTTGTAGGCTGCGCACAACAATAATTTTGATCCAAACGGAGACGATCAATCAAATCTCGATAAATCTGTAGGCTGACATACACCGAAAATCGCGTAAATCTTAAATTTTCATTTATTCAAAAAATAGTTATGCCGATCTAATATAGTGATAGGCGCTCATCACCAGGCCTTGTTGGCTGCGCACAAAAAAAAATTGGGGCCAAACAGAGATGGTCAATCAAATCTCGAGAAATCTGTGGGCTAATATACACCGAAAATCGTAAATTATCATTTATGCGAAAAATAGTGATGTCGATAAAATGAAATGATAGGGCGCTCATCACTAGGCCTTTTAGGCTGCGCACAGCAAAAAATTTGATCAAAACGGAGACGGTCAATCAAATCTCGATAAATCCGTGGGCTAACATACACCAAAAATCGCAAAAATCATAAATTTGTATTTATTTAAAAAATAATTATGCCGATCAAATAAAGAGATAGGACGCTCATCACTAGGGTTTATAGGCTTCGCACAGCCAAAATTTGGGGCCGAACAGACACGACCGATCAAATCTCCAGAAATCCGTGAGCTAACACACACCTAAAATTGCGAAAATCATAAATTCTGATTTATGAAAAATGGTTATGCCGATCAAATGAAATGATAGGGCGCCTGTCACTAAGCGATGTAGGTTGCGCGCGGCCAAAATTTTGGGCCAAACGGATACTGTCAAATAAATCACGAGATATCTGAGGGCTAACATACATCGAAAATGGCGAAAATCGTAAATTCTCATTTATGCGAAAAATAGTGATGCCAGTCAAATGAAATGATAGGGCTCTCTTCGCCAGGCCTTGTAGGCTGCGCACACCCAAAATTTGGAGCCAAAAGGAGACGGTCAATAAAATTTCGAGAAATCCGTGAGCTAACATACACAGAAAATCGTGAAAATCATAAATTCTTATATATGCGAAAATAGTGATGTCAATCAAATGAAATGATAGGGCGATCATCACCGGGCCTTGTAGGCTGCGCACAGCAAAAATTTAGGGAGGAACGAGACGGTCAATCAAATCTCGAGAAACCGGTGGACTAACATACACCGAATATCGCGAAAATCGTAAATTTTCATTTATGCGAAAAATGGTTATGTCGATCAAATGAAATGATAGGGCGATCGTCACCAGACTTTGTAGGCTGCACGCGGCTAAAATTTGGGGCCAAATGGAGACGGTTAATCAAATCTCGAGAAATCGGTGGGCTAACAAACACCGAAAATCGCGAAAATCGTAAATTCTCTTTTATGCGAAAAATTGTGAAGCTAATCAAATGAAATGATAGGGCACTCGTCATCAAGGTTCGCAGGCTACACACAGCCTAAATTTGTGGCCAAACGGAGACGACCGGTCAAATCTCCAGAAATCTGTGGGCTAACACACACTGAAAATTGCCAAAATCGTAAATTCTAATTTATGTAAAAAATAATTATGCCGATCAAATGAAATGATAGGGTGCTCGTTACCAAAGTTTGTAGGCTGCACATGTCCTAAATTTGGGGCCGAACGGAGACAACCGATCAAATCTCGAAAAATCCGTGGGCTAACATACACCGAAAATCGCGAAAATCGTAAATTCTCATTTATGTGAAAAATAGTGATGCCTATCAAATGATATGATAGGGTGCTCGTCACCAGGCCTTGTAGGCTATGCACAGCCAAAATTTGGGGCCAAATGGAGACGGTCAATCAAATCTCGAGAAATCCGTGGGCTATCACACCGAAAATCGCGAAAATCGAAAATTTTTATTTTTGCGAAAAATAGTGATGCTGATCAAATGAAATGATAGGGCACTCGTCATCAAGATTCGTAGGCAGCGCATAGCCAAAATTTGGGGCCGAACGGAGACGGTCAGTCAAATCTCGAGACATTCGTGGGCTAGCACACACTAAAAATCGCAAAAATAATAAATTCTCGGTTATGTGAAAAATGGTTATGCTAATCAAATGAAATGATAGTGCGCTCATCACCAAGCAAATTTTGGGTCAAACGGAGACGGTTAACCGAATCTAGAGAAATCTGTGGGCTAACATAGACTGAAAATCGCGAAAATCATAAATTCTCATTTATGCGAAAAATAATGATGCCGATAAAATGAAATGATAGGGCGCTCGGCACCAGGTCTTATAGGCTGCACACAGCAAAAATTTGGGGCCAAACGGAGTAAACCGAGAAAATCATAAATTTTTATTTATTCAAAAAATAGTTATGCCGATCAAATAAAGTGATAGGGCGCTCGTCACTAGGGTTTGTAGGCTTCGCACGGCCAAAATTTGGAGTCGAACGGAGACGATCGATCAAATCTCCAGAAATTCATCGGTTAACACACACCGAAAATCGCGAAAATCGTATATTCTCATTTATGCAAAAAATGGTTATGCCGATCAAATGAAATGATAGGGCGATCGTCACCATGCGTTGTAGGCTGCGCTCGTAAAAAATTTGGGGCAAAACGGAGACTGTCAAATAAATCACGAGAAATCCGAGGGCTAACATACACCAAAAATTGTGAAAATTATAAATTCTCATTTATGCGAAAATAGTGATGCCAATCAAATGAAATGATAGGGCGCTCGTCACCAGGCCGTGTAGACTACGCACAACAAAAATTTGGAGCCAAACAGAGACGTTCAATCAAATCTCGAGAAATCCGTGAGCTAACATACACCGAAAATCGCGAAAATCGTAAATTCTTATATATGCGAAAATAGTGATGGCAATCAAATGAAATGATAGGGCGCTCGTCACCAGGCCTTGTAGGCTGCGCACAGTCAAAATTTGGGGCGGAACGGAAACGGTCAGTCAAATCTCGAGAAATCTGTGGGCTAACACACACCGAAAATCGCAAAAATTCTAAATTTTAATTATGCGAAAAATGGTTATGCCGATCAAATAAAGTGATAGTGCGCTCGTCACCAGGATTCGTAGGCTACGCACGACCAAAATTTATGGCCCAACGGAGACGACCGATTAAATCTCGAGAAATCCGTGGGATAACACACACCGAAAAGTTTGAAAGTTAGTAGCATAGGCGCACTATGCCAGTGTCGGCAAATCGGCCGACATCGATGACACATGCGGACCTATGTCGAGACCCAATGCCCCTCGATCAATGCCCAGCGAGCGAAAATTTAAAAGAAAACACCTATGCTTATCTTTATGCAATAAAGACAATGCTAGAGATTTGTTGTGGTAGTGCTGGCCTACGATGGTCGCTTGCCATGGTGGTGTCGGTTTTGGTGGGTCGTTAGAACCAGTTTTTAAATTAAAATTATTAATCAATTTGGAAAAAATGTTTAATGAGTGTGATAGAGGCATATTTTGAGAAAATTGGCTCCACCAAACCGCCTTGCGGCAGTTTTTTCCAGATAGATCTCGAAAAAATACATAAAATGAAAAAAAATCATGTAAAACAGATAAACCAGCCTAAAGTTATGATCATTAAGATAATGTGCCACTAATGAACTCTTTTTCCGGCGATTATATTACAGTTTTAACAACATTATGTAAGATCTCATCAAAAGATATGCATCTCAGAAGTTCTTATTTTGTGATTAAATGGCTAACACACATCGAAAATCGCAACAATCGTAAATTCTCATTTATGCGAATAATGGTTATGCCGATCAAATGAAATGATAGCGCGATCGTCACCAGGCCATGTAGGCTGCATGCAGCTATTTTTTTGTTCAAACGGAGACGGTCAAATAAATCTCGAGAAATCCGTGAGCTAACACACACCAAAAATCGCGAAACTCGTAAATTCTCATTTATGCGAAAAATGGTTATGCTGATCAAATGAAATGATAGGGCGATCGTCACCAGGCTTTCTAGGATGCGCGCGGACAAAATTTGGGGTCAAACATAGACGGTCAATCAAATCTCGAGAAATCGGTGGGCAAACAAACACCAAAAATTGCAAAAATCGTAAGTTCTCATTTATGCGAGAAATAGTGATACCGATCAAATGAAATGATATGGCGCTCGTCACCGGGCCTTGTAGGATGTGCACAGCCAAATTTTGGGGCCAAACGGAGACGGTCAGCCAAAACTCGAGAAATCTGTGGGCTAACACACACCGAAAATCACGAAAATCATAAATTATCATTTATGCGAAAAATAGTGATGCCGATCAAATAAAATAATAGCGCGCTCGTCACCAGACCTTGTAGCCTGCGCATAGAAAAAATTTTGATCCAAATGGAGATGGTCAATCAAATCTCGATAAATCAGTGGGTTAACATACACCGAAAATCGCAAAAAATTATAAATTTTTATTTATTCAAAAAATAGTTATGCCTATCAAATAAAATGATAGGGAGCTCGTCACTAGGATTTTTAAGCTGCGCACGGCCAAAATTTAGGACCGAACGGAGACAACCGATCAAATCTACAAAAATCTGTGGGCTAACAAACACTGAAAATCGCGAAAATAATTAATTCTCATTTATGCTAAAAATGGTTATGCCGGTCAAATGAAATGATAGGGCGCTCGTCACCAGGCCTTGTAGGCTGCGCGCGGCCAAAATTTGGTGCCAAACGAAGACGGTTAATCAAATCTCAAGAAATTCGTGGGCGTTCATACACCAAAAATCGCAAAAATTATAATTTCTCATTTATGTGAAAAATAGTGATGCCGATCAAATGAAATGATAAGGTGCTCGTCACAAGGCCTTGTAGGCTGCACACAGCAAAAAAATTTATCCAAATGGAGACGGTCAATCAAATCTCGATAAATATGTGGGCTAATATACACCGAAAATCGTAAATTTTTATTTATTCGAAAAATAGTTATGCCGATCAAATAAAGTGATAAGGTGCTCGTCACCAGGGTTTGCAGGCTGTGCATGGCCAAAATTTAGGACCGAACGGACACGACCGATCAAATCTCCAAAAATCTGTGGGCTAACACACACCGAAAATCGCAAAAATCATAAATTCTCACTTATGCGAAAAATGGTTATGCCGATCAAATGAAATGATAGGGCGCTTGTCATCAGGTATAGTAGGCTGCACGCGGCCAAAATTTGGAGCCAAACGGAGTCTGACAATCAAATCTCGAGAAATCCGTGGGCTAACAACACTGAAAATCGCGAAAATCGTAAATTCTCATTTATTCGGAAAATAGTGATGCCGATCAAATGAAATGATTGGGCGCTCGTCACCAGGACTTGTAGGATGCGCACAACAAAAATTTGGGGCCAAACGAAGACGGTCAATCAAATCTCGAGAAATCCGTCGGTTAACACACACCGAAAATCGCAAAAATCGTAAATTCTCATTTATGCGAAAAATAGTGATTCTAATCAAATGAAATGATAGGGCGCTCGTCATCAAGGTTCGTAGGCTACACACAACAAAAATATGGGGGCTAACGGAGACGACCGATCAAATCTCCAGAAATCTGTGGGCTAACACACATCAAAAATTGCGAAAATCGTAAATTCTAATTTATGCGAAAAATAGTTATGCCGATCAAATAAAATGATAGGGTTGCTTGCCATGGTGGTATCGATTGTGGTGGGTCGTTAGGATTTGTTTTTAAATTAAAAATGTTAACCAAATTGGGAAAAATTTTAAATGACTGCAATAGAGGCATATTTTGAGAAAATTGGCTCTACCAAACTGCCTTGCGGCAGATTGTCCAGACAGATCTTGAAAAAATATACAAAATGAAAAAAAATCATTTAAAACGGATAATCCCGCCCAAAGTTATGATCATTAAAATACTGTGCCACTAATGAAGTCTTTTTCCGACGATTATATGACAGTTTTAACAACATTTTGTAAGATCTCATCAAAAGACTTGCATCTCGACAGTTCTTATTTTGTGATTAAAGGGCTAACACACACTGAAAATCGCGAAAATTGTAAATTCTCATTTATGCGAAAAATAGTTATGCCGATCAAATGAAATAATAGGGCGCTCGTCACCGGGCCTTGTAGGCTGCGCGTAGCTAAAATTTTGGGTCAAATGGAGACGGTCAACCAAATCTCGAGAAATCTGTGGGCTATCACACATCGAAAATTGCGAAACTCATAAATTCTCATTTATGCGAAAAATGGTTATGCCGATCAAATGAAGTGATAGGGCGCTCGTCACAGGCCTTGTAAGCTGCGCGTAGCAAAAATTTGGGGCCAAACGGAGACGGTCAATCAAATCTCGAGAAATCTGTGGGCTAACACACGTCGAAAATCGTGAAAATCGTAAATTTTAATATATGCGAAAAATAGTGATGCCGATCAAATGAAATGATAGGGCACTCGTAACCAGTCCTTGTAGGTTGCGCACAACAATAATTTTTATCCAAACGGAGACAGTCAATCAAATCTCGATAAATCACAAAAATTATAAATTCTTATATATGCGAAAATAGTGATGTCAATCAAATGAAATGATACGGCGCTCATCACCAGACCTTGTAGGCTGCGCACAACTAAAATTTGAGGCGAAACGGAGACGGTCAATTAAATCTCGAGAAATCGGTGGGCTAACATACACCGAATATTGTGAAAATTGTAAATTTTCATTTATGCGAAAAATGGTTATGCCAATCAAATGAAATGGTAGGGCGATCGTCACTAGGCCTTGTAGGTTGCGCACGATCAAAATTTGGGGCCAAATCAAATGAAATGATAGGGAACTCGTCATCAAGGTTCGTAGGCTGTGTAAAGTCAAAATTTGGGGCCGAACGGAGATGACCGATCAAATTTTAAGAAATCCGTGGGCTAACATACACCGAAAATTGCGAAAATCGTAAATTCTCATTTATGCGAAAAATGGTTATGTCGATCAAATGAAATGATAGGGCGCTCGTTACCAGGGTTTGTAGGTTGCGCATGGCAAAAATTTGTGGCCGAACGGATACAATCAATCAAATCTCGAGAAATCTGTGGGCAAACATACACCGAAAATCGTGAAAATTGTAAATTCTCATTTATGCGAAAAATAGTGATGCAGATAAAATGAAATGATAGGGCGCTCGTCACCAGGCCTTATAGGTGACGCACAACCAAAATTTGGGGCCAAATGGAAATGGTCAATCAAATCTCGAGAAATCCATGGGCTAACACACACTAAAAATCGCGAAAATAGTAAATTCTCGTTTATGCGAAAAATGGTTATGCCGATCAAATGAAATGATAGGGCGCTCATCCCATGGCCTTATAGGCTGCGCGCAGCTAAAATTTTGGGTCAAAGGGAGACGGTCAAAAAAATTTCGAGAAATCCGTGGGCGTTAACACAAGAAAATCGTGAAACTCGTAAATTCTCATTTATGAAAAAAATGGTAATGCCGATCAAATAAAATGATAGTGTGCTCATCACCAGGCAAATTTTGGGTCAAACGGAGACAGTCAACCAAATCTCGAGAAATTCGTGGGCTAACATACACTGAAAATTGCGAAAATCGTAAATTCTCATTTATGCAAAAAATAATGATGCCGATCAAATGAAATGATAGGGCACTCGTCACCAGGCCTTGTAGGCTGCACACAGCAAAATATTGGGGTCAAACGGAGACGATCAATCAAATCTCGAGAAATATGTGGGCTAACTACACCGAAAATGGCAAAAATCGTAAATTCTCATTTATGCAAAAAATAGTGATGCCGATCAAATGAAATGATAGGGCACTCGTCACCAGGCCTTGTAGGCCGTGAAAAGCAAAAATTAAGATCCAAACGGAGACGATAATTCAAATCTCGATAAATCTGTGGGCTAACATAGACCGAAAATCGAGAAAATTATAAATTTTTATTTATTTGAAAAATAGTTATGCCGATCAAATAAAGTGATAGGGCGCTCTCACTAAGGTTTTTAGGCTTTGCACGGCCAAAATTTGGGCTAAACAGAGACTGTCAATCAAATCACGAGAAATCTGAGGACTAACATACATCGAAAATCGTGAAAATTATAAATTCTCATTTATGCGAAAAATAGTGATGCCGATCAAATGAAATGATAGGGCGCTCATCGCCAAACCATTTAGGCTGCGCACAGCCAAAATTTGGAGCGAAACGGAGACAGTCAATCAAATCTCGAGAAATCCGTGAGCTCACATAAACCGAAAATCACGAAAATAGTAAATTCTTATATATGAGAAAATAGTGATGTCAATCAAAAGAAATGATAGGGCGCTTGTCAGTAGGCCTTGTAGGCTGCGCACAGCTAAAATTTGGGGCGGAACGGAGACGGTCAGTCAAATCTCGAGAAATCTGTGGGCTAACACACACCGAAAATCGCAAAAATCCTAAATTTTCATTTATACAAAAAATGGTTATGCTGATCAAATAAAGTGATAGGGCGCTCATCACCAGGGTTCGTAGGCTGCACACGACCAAAATTTGGGGCCCAACGGAGATGACCGATTAAATCTCGATAAATTCGTGGGCTAACACACACCGAAAAGTTTGAAAGTTAGCAGCATAGGCGCACAATGCCAGTGTTGGAAGACCGGCCGACATCGAATGATACATGCTGACCTATGCCGAGACCCAACGCCCCACGATCAATGCCCAGCGAGCGAAAATTTAAAAGGAAACCCCTATTCTTATCCTTATGATGTAAAGATAATGCTAAAGATTTGTAGTAGTAGTGCTGGCCTACCATGGTCGCTTGCCATGGTGGTGTCGGTTGTGGTGGGTCTTTAGGACCAGTTTTTAAATTAAAACTGTTAATCAAATTGGAAAAAATGTTGAATGACTACGATAGAGGAATATTTTGAGAAAATTGGCGTCACCAAATCGCCTTGCGGCAGTTTGTCCAGATAGATCTCGAAAAAATACACAAAATAAAAAAAAATCATGTAAAACGGATAATCCAACTAAAATTATGATCATTAAGATAATGTGCCACTAATGAAGTCTTTTTCCGGCGATTATATTACAGTTTTAACAACATTATGTAAGATCTCATCAAAAGACTTGCATCTCGAAAGTTCTTATGTTGTGATCAAAGGGCCAACACACACCGAAAATCGCAAAAATCGTAAATTCTTATTTATGCGAAAATGGTTATGCCGATTCAATGAAATGATAGGACGCTTGTCACCAGGCCTTGTAGGCTGCGCGCAGCTAAAATTTGGGGCCAAACGGAGACGGTCAATCAAATCTCGAGAAATCCGTGGGCTAATATACACCGAAAATCGCAAAAATCGTAAATTCACATTTATGCGAAAAATAGTGATGCCGATCAAATGAAATGATAGGACGCTCGTCACCAGGCCTTGTAGGCTGCGCACAACCAAAATTTGGGGCGAAACGGAGACGGTCAGTCAAATCTCGAGAAATCCATAGGCTAACATACACCGAAAATCGCGAAAATCATAAATTTTTATTTATTCAAAAAATAGTTATGCCGATCAAATAAAGTGATAGGGCGCTCGTCACCAAGGTTTGTAGGCTGCGCACGGCCATAATTTCGGGCCGAACGAAGATGACCGATCAAATTTCCAGATATCCGTGGGCTAACACACACCGCAAATCGCGAAAATTGTAAATTCTTATTTATGCGAAAAATGGTTATGCCGATCAAATGATGATAGGGCGCTCGTCACCAGGCCTTGTAGGCCGCGGTGGCCAAAATTTGGGGCCAAACGAAGACTGTCAATCAAATCTCGAGAAATATGTGGGCTAACATTAAACAAAAATAGCAAAAATCGTAAAATTCTCATTTATGCGAAAAATAGTTATGTTGATCAAATGAAATGATAGGGCGCTTGTCACCAGGCCTTATAGGCTATGCGCAACTAAAATTTTGGATCAAACGTAGACGGTCAACAAAATCTCAAGAAATCTGTGGGCTATACACCGAAAATCGCAAAAATCATAAATTCTCATTTATGCGAAAAATAGTGATGCCGATCAAATGAAATGATAGGGCACTCGTCATCAGGCCTTGTACGCTGCGCATAGTCAAAATTTTGGGGCAAACAGAAACGGTCAACCAAATTTTGAGAAATCCGTGGGCTAACACACACCGAAAATTGTGAAAATCATAAATTTTTATTTATGCAAAAAATAGTGATGCCAATCAAATGAAATGATAGGGCGCTCATCACCAGGCCTTGTAGGCTGCGCACAGCAAAAATTTTGTTCCAATCGGAGTCAAAAAATCAGATCTCGAGAAATCTGTAGGCTAACACACACCGAAAATCGCGAAATTTGTAAATTCTCATTTATGCGAAAAATAGTGATGTCGATCAAATGAAATGATAGGGTGCTCGTCATCAAGGTTTGTAGGCTGCGCACTGCCATATTTTGGGGCGGAACGGAGACGGTCAGTCAAATTTCGAGAAATCCGTGGGCTAACACACATCGAAAATCGCAAAAATCGTAAATTCTCGTTTATGCGAAAAATGATTATGCCAGTCAAATAAAATGATAGGGCGCTCATCACCAGGCCTTG
>JACEIK010009188.1:0-22709 GCA_018107945.1 Datura stramonium
ATGTGTAGTAGTATTGTAGTGCATTTACTAGTTCTGCATATATATGCGGGTTTTTTGGGTTTTCAGTAGTTTGGGTAATCACTGTGCTGCCCATTCGGTCGGTTCGGTTCGATTTGAGAGATTCAGTTTGATTTTTTTTATTTGCAAAATTAATAATCAAAATCAAACTGAAATAATTTATATTCAGTTAATTTATTTTCAATATTTGATTTTACAAACCGGACATACAGCCACATACGGAGCAGCCTGCAGCGCTGCACTACCGCAAGCTGCTCCAACAGATACTTCGGCAAGCTTTAATAGGCGAAGAAAACCTCTGAAATATTTATGCACAAGGCATGTTGTGTCTTGGATCATTTTTCATATTATAAAGTGATAAATTTCAGAAGAATCTAGCAATAGGATTATAAAATGCAGCACTAGGGGGAAGTATTACATTCATGGTTATGAGAAGTTTGTTTTAACAAGATAAATGAAAGAAAAGGGGGAAGAATTTTGTGGCTCCAGTTGTACTCTAGCATTAGATATTTAAGAGATATCTTCTTCATTTGTTTATTGCCCAACTAAGTTTTAGCTACAAATGTTGTGGAACATTATTATCTCATGTAAATTGTAATGCAGGTAAATAGTAAATAGATAGTAATTAGTGGGCTGGGGACCGGCTGAGCTTGGGTATTAGTGGATAGAATAATTTTTGGGCCTGGGAGGCTGGGACCGTGGGACTGGCGCTGGCCCTACTGGATAGTATTAAGTATAATATTTTTTGTTTATTCGGTTGATTCGGTTAACCGAATTAACTTAATTAAAAATTGAAATCGAAATTATCAAAATTTAAATCTAAACCAACCGAATTGACCGAAAAATTAAAATAGAAATTTAAGAAAATTCAGTTCAATCATTTTTTCGATTTGAACCAAAATAATCACCGTATAAAGGTCATCGCTAGCTTAGGTTTTTCGTTTTGAAGTATCCTTTATTTTTCGATTCTTCTCATCTTCCCATGGCTTTTTTCATCGTAAACAGAGAGCTGAGGCTCAGATATGTTTCTATCTCTTTTTTTGTCCCTCAAAATATTTAGTTCTACGTATAAGTGGTTTTAGGTTGTCTATTGTTTGGTGACCATTGGATATGAGAAAACTGATGTTTCTATAGCTTGGTGTTACAACTGTATCCACTATTTGCATTCGTAGGGTTTTAATTAGTTTGCAATATCGGCATCAACTAGTGAAAAATTTTGATACATGCACATTTTTAATCATGGCAAAAGAATATGTTGATGAGGAGTTCAGTGAAAGATGCTGGTATTCTTTATCCATACGTTCGAGATCAACTCAAAATGAGTAAGTATTTTTTTTTTTAATGTATTCATCATTGAACTCTACAGAATAGATAGAAAAGCGTCATCACACCTCAGAGTAAGTATTATATGTATAGTAATTTTAAAAAATCTGATATGTTACAATGTGTCATAATATAATTTCTTTTTTTTATTTTGTTTTTAATTTCTCAAAGACATGTGCTATTCATATAGTTAGAGCTGTTAATATGGGTCGGCCTAATCTATCCCGGCTAGCCCACGCGGGCTTTAGAGTTTAATGGGTCAGGTCGGGCCAGCCCATCATTTTGATGTGCTATAAAATAGCAAGTCCACCCCATCAATACGTAGGTTGCAAGTCGGGCTGGGCCCCAACTTTTTAAAATAATTTATTAGTTTAAATTCTAATTTAAAAATGTTAACATAAATATTTATAAGAAAATATTACATAGTGTTACTACTTGCTAGTCAAATCTTAAATTCACAAACAAAATAATCTTAATAATACTTATTAAATTTAGCTTCAAGTAAAGATTTGATTGTATGACTTCAATTTGAAATAATTGTCATTCTATGCAAATATCTTGAGTAATCTTGATGGACATAAAGCTTCTATGAAATTGAATAACTTTTGATATAATATCTTTCGAACCAAATAGAGATATTAGTATGAAAACTAAATGATTTATGAAATTTTTGGATTTTGTAATGTTAATATATGATGGTTTAAGTATACTTTGACTTTTGAATTTTGATTTCTCTAGTTATTTTTCAGTACTCTATTTCACTTATATTTTTTAATTAATTTTTTATTAATCTCATAGGTCGGCCCAACCTACTTTGCTCAAGCCTCACAAGCCAACAGACTTATTTGTGTTGGACTAAAAGCCGCATTCTTAAATGAACTTTAAAAATCATAGCCCATATTGACGACTCTACATACAACAAGCAGTACTGAAGTCATATCAGCTCTCTTTGCGAGAGATAAAAATCGGCAACCAGTGTAAGTGTCCATATAATAAATTGCTAATTTTGTAGCAATGTGTTTATGTTTCCTTATGAACATAGAGATAGAGATTAGGGAGGAGGGGTACCAGGAGAAGAAACAAATTATCACTGCGAAAAAGTTTGAATGGTAGTGCTGATAATTTTTTTAGCTGTTAATTAAATAAAAAAATTTGTTGCAGACTTTCATCATACGGAAATGATACTGCTGCAATGCACAAGTTTCTTTTAAGGAGTCGTTTGGTAGGCTCTGTTAGTTAGTGCAGTCCATTGATTAAAATTTAGTTCAGCTAATACATTGTTTCGTTACTCAATTCAACCTAATATATGAATTACTTGTACATCATAGAGTATATTATTTTATACCAAGGAAATAAAAGGATAATTAATCATGTGATATCTATTGTCTGGATAAGACCCATAAATGACTAGACTACCCCTTAATCCCTTTTTCTAAATTTCTTTATACAAAAAATTCAAAGGTATAATTGTAAAAAAGATTTTTGTAGAGTTTTAAATCAAAACAATACATGGTATATCTAGTTTTTAATATAATGAACCAAACACTTCACAAAAAATATTCCTGCATTTCTAGTCCTTGTATTAGCAATCTTTGCATTATTAATCCTTGTATTACTAATTCGTGCATTACTTTTTTCGTACCAAACACAGTAATATTTTATATTGAGTTTATCCAATGGGGAAGAGGGCCTATGTCAACATTTCAACTCACATAATTTACTGTAGTTTACCATTTGAGAACACAAGGAATGAACCCTACCACCACTGGTTAGTGAAAACATTTTTTCAAATTTTTTTATGTTTTTGAAAATTGAAAAACACTCAAAACTTATCTAAACGACTCCGAATAGTCAAAAAGATATCTCACATCACAACATGTGAGTTTTATTTATTGGGTCATTTTCGATAAACCAGCCAAATTTCAGGTCAATTGGAATTCGTCAAAAAATTTGAGAACCCCTAGCCGACCAAATTGGCATATCGACAGGACATCAGTCGGGTGGGCATGTTGCTACTGCATGCAGCCAGTGCACTAGCGTGCTACATCTGCCGAGGTCGGCTAGTCATCGGCCTGGCGTTGGTTAGACTCTTGTTCATTAATTTTCATTAACAACATGATTTACACATATACACAATTGACAAACACATATATGAATCATGGATATTCTTTTATATTATCTAGGGATACGAAAGAAGGCTTGTGATACCAATTGCTAGAACATATAATCAATACACAGCGGAAGCATAAACATGGATCACTTCACTTGCATGATAACTAGATAACATAATGAAAACGAGATCGCCTAAACTACTAACTTTTTGAAGCTTTCACACAGTACGTCAATAGAACTGACAAAATGAGATGTTTGTACAACTTTCATCTCTGATTGTGAACATTAACTTATTAATTATAAGGACCAATAATTTTAATCTTCCGTGTATGAGCTAAACAACTCCATACACTAAATCATCTACTATATGAGTAAAAGACACACATGTTAGCACAATAATCTATTCAAATAAAACTTTATTAAATTGAGTAAATAAAATAAACAGTCTTTATATAAGATGAAAACATAATACTATATCTTAAACCGGGACATATAATTGAAAGTACCCTGAGAGCCTTGTCGGACCAGATTTATATGGTTAATAGTATACTAACAATCTCCCACTTAGACTGTAACACTTAGACTCATAATCATGCGTTCACAACTCTAACGCTCATTCCTTCCACATGCTTATCAAAATAGTCTGTATTAAGCTCTTTCTAAACGAGTCCGCCAAATTATTCTTTGACTCAATCTTCAAAACTCTCACATCACCCCTTTGAGTAATGTTCCGAATCAAGTGATATTTTTTCTCAATGCATTTTCTTTTTTTATGGCTTCACGGTTCTTTCAAGTTTGCAACCGCACTACTATTGTCACAATAAAGTGTGAGTGGTACTTGAACAGAAGGAACCACTCCAAGCTCTTTCAAAAAGTTTCCGAGCCAAACAGCCTCTTTAGCTGCCACAGAGGCAGCTCCATACTCGACCTCCATGGTGGAATCAGCAACACATGATTGCTTGATGATCCTCCAACTTATGGCTCCACCCCCTAAAGTAAACACATATCTTGAAGTAGATTTTCTAAAGTCTCTATCTAACTAGAAATCTGAATTTGTATACCCAGTAGGTACTAGATCTGTAGAGTGAAAAAATAACATATAATCCCTAGTCCTTTTCAGGTACTTGATTATATGTTTTACCGTCTTGCCCAGGATTAGACTGAAATTTGCTAAGCATGCCTACGGCAAAGCAGATTTTAGGTCTAATGCATAGTATTGCATATATACTACAACATAAGCATAAGAGATCGCATGTCCAAATGCTGATTTCATCTCTCATAATTTCAAATCAAATCGCAGGTCCAAACGCCTACTTCACATTAGTTCACGGGCCAAACGCCACTATCTTGAGATTGGAGAAAGCGTTTGTCTAGAGTTAGTGGGTTACCGCTAGAACAAATTTTCATTCAGCAGCTCTCGCAGTGTGATATTGCCATGGGGGAGATTCCTCCTCGTGAGGGGAAGTGAAAACTGGAAGAGGAGAGTGGATTGAAGGAAGGTGATGGAGTAGAATATTCATTTCAGAATGTTGAACCTTTCATTGGTGGGGATGGAGAAGAATACTACGACAATGATGATGATCATATTAGGTATGAGGACGGCAGCAAGATGAGCATCCAACAATGATGACGATCATGCTTTATTTTTGTATTGTTAAACGAGAGAATGAATGATAAGGATGCATTTTGAGGTCTTTATTTTATTTAGCGATAAGATGTTGGCTAATTCACTTCTAAAAGAATCCCTGCCTTTAATATGGTTGAGTAAAGTTGGCTATGAAGAAGGGAAAAGCCAAGTATACAAGGTGTTTAGAAAGTTGAATGTATTGGACTAAATGTAGCTTTCTTGAAAGAACATCTACTTATCTAAATCATTAGATAACCTAAATTATTAGAAAAAAGTTCACGTTTAGTAAAAAGGTCAGAAGAAGTGATGAAATTCCAAATATCCCTGCAAAGAGCTCTTTGTTCC
Organism: Datura stramonium; assembly: GCA_018107945.1. Classification (NCBI taxonomy): domain Eukaryota; kingdom Viridiplantae; phylum Streptophyta; class Magnoliopsida; order Solanales; family Solanaceae; genus Datura; species Datura stramonium. The sequence continues at coordinate 5,426 of JACEIK010009188.1, forward strand.
TTCATAAGCCTTTGTTTCATTTCTTTTCAAGGAGTTCACATGAGAGTCGATGTGCATTTTTACTCTTAAAGGTTGCTTGATATCCTTGAGGACTTAATGACAATTTGGTTGCACATGTTTGGAGCTGTTGTTGGTTAGAAATAGCTAGATTTGAACTATTCTTGATACTAATGGTCTGTGATCTGGCTTGGTAGATTTATTTGTTTAGGTTGTATCAGAACGCACATGCATTTTGAAGTATTTGGTCTAGTCCACAATTTTGAAATCTGATATTTTGTCTAGATTTTGCTAGAGTGACTTGAGATTCATATGAATCCAGAACACTGCGTGTAGTTGAGCATCATGTCTTTGACTGTTGACAGCTCTTTTAGTTGTTTCCAACCTTTCCACGGCCAATTAGGTCCCATTGGTAAATTCCTTAGCAGGAAAGGATTTCAAATCCCTTGTCTATTGCAACTTTTCTTTCTCAAAAGCACAAGGTCTGCATTTTCTGGTGTTTACTCTGTGTAGATTGGAACTGCCAAATTGTTTTTCGTATAGACAAGTGATGATGCAGAAAATGATGCCTTAAATATGTTTTGGGCCAACACCCCTGCTTTGTATTTCTTTATTATAACTTCTATTTATTTTATGGCAGTTATAAGAGACCTCCTGATTCCGATATTAGTTCGAAAGCTATACAGTGAACTTGTCATCTCTACAAACTCTTCTCAGTTTTCTACGAATGGATATGTGTTATTACTAAGACAAGAAAAAAGTGTTGTAATGTTATGTCTCTGCCTCTGGTTATGTCTGATGATGACTGAAGTTGCTTACTAAATTAACTTATTGTTGACAAAACCAAACAAGTTTCAGAATTTGTTTCCAAAAGATCTTCTGAAAGACTGTCTAAAGAATATACAGAAGGGCATTTGTAACTTAGTGTTTTGTTTGGAGGCTTAATTTTCATAGCATTCTTCCCAGAAGGTGGTTATGGAGTTAGGTGCTCATCAGGGGTACTTGTCTCTCGAAGCTTGCATAAGCAAGTGTAGTATATAATTATCGGTCTCATAAAAAGAAAACATGTGTGCTTGTTATTCAGGAACACACTATAATGAAAGAAAAATATGAGTTTGTTGCTCGGTATTTGACCAAGTCGATACTTGTTACTCAATTGGTGAAAAACCATATTTCTCCCCAAAAGTATATTTTCTTTTATTGATGCTCAGTGAAAATTTCAGTTGTAAAGTTAGAATTAGTGACATAGTCCTTTTTTCTGTTAAGATTACATGAAAATTTATGTAGTGATTCATTGTAGTTTTAATAATCACCTATACGCAGAAATACAAAATATATTAATCCATAAAACAAAAATGCTAGGTAATTTTGTCTTGCCTGTTTTGGCAGCAAAGTTACTCAATATCTATGTTGACATGAGTCAATTTTTTGGACTCAAAATCAAGATGGGAATAGATTTGAAAAAGAATATTAGTAGGCGTTTGAAAATGTGATTTTATCTCGTGATTTGAAATCATGAGATGAAATCAGCATTCTGAACATGTGATTTCATCTCATGATTTGAAATCTCAAATTTTCGAAAAACTCTAATTTGAAATTTCAAATCATAAGATGAACTTTTTCAAATATAAAATTTGACCCACAAGTTTATATTTTATAAAAAAAACTCACCATTTTATATATATTAACTATATTTACCAATCATTTGTTTTAGATGTAAATAAAATTTGTTGTTGGTATTATTACTCATACCAACATTTGTCAATCATGTGCGAGGATTATATTAAAGAGCAGTATACTACAACTCATGTCCAATTTAACTTTTTATTGAACTAAAATTTGATTATAGATATTGTATTTTTTTTAAGAATGGCTTTGTATTATATTTTGTTATGAAATTTTACTTATTTGGTAGGAGTGTGTATAAGAATTGAGGAAATTTTAATAGTTTTCACAACTTATGGGTTTTTATGTTCATGAGAAAAAAAACATAACTTAAGAATTTCAAATTACATGTCCAAATAAAACTTCAACTTCATCTCATATGATTTCATATCATGATTTCATCTCGCATGACCAAAAAGGTCCTTAGAGTGTTTAGAATTGGGGCTAATATGAGATAATAAATACCAACTTCTTGACTCAAAATCAAAATGGGAGCAGATTTGAAAAAGAATCTTAGAGTGTCTAGAATTAGGTCTAGAATTAGAGGTGTTGGATATGATATAATAAATACCTAATAAAATAGTTAAGGTGTGTGTAAACTAACACATATATTAGAGTTATAAAGAAACTAATCGAAACAGATAAAACTAGCTTAATTTGAAATTTACCATTAGCTTATTTTGAAAAATCTCCAGCAAGATAAGACGAGTCGTGAAGAATGAGAAGAAAGAAGTTACCTAAGACTTTATAAGATGTAGAATTTTTGAGTCCGGCATCGAAAGGGTAAAAAAATAATTCAAAACTTTCAAAATGGACAAAGGAATTTCAGTTTAACCAAAAGGGTCATTTTGTTGAACCTCCAACGAAGTTTACAATAATTAAATTTTAAAAATTATATTTAATATACCTTATTGGGTTTACATTAATAGCTTATTTAGTTAGGCTCTACTATTAGTCCTAAGTTATATTCATTAATAGTTTGTTTGGTCAGACTTCTAAAATCAACTTATTTTGAAAAATGTTTATCACAAAAATACTTTTGATAAGAAATAGTTTATATTTGGTCAATAAATTTTAAAAGTACTTTTGAACAACAATTAGTATTTGACCAAATTTTTTAAGCTTTCTAAAAGTGCTTCTAAATATAATTTTTTCAAAAATATTTTTAAAATAAATATTTTTGAAAAAAAGCTACTTCTTTATCTTCTAAAAATCAGCTTCCGTCGCTTCTTAAAATATTTATTTTCTCCTAAAAATTTGACAAAACACTTAATTTGTATTAAAATAAGCAAAAAAACACTTTGACCTCTAAAAAACTTTCAAACTGCCTATAAGTAACCTTTTTGGAGAAGTAACAGAAAGCTTAGTAGAGAATTCAACATCCTCTTTATTTTCCTCCACTTGAATACAAGACTTGACATTGGTGCATTTTATTTGGTTATTCCGTTCATCTTTATTTATTCAGTATGAATTTAATATAATTTAAAAAATAATAATAGTTCAACTTTTAATAATTAATAAATTAAAATATCCAAAATGACATCAATTTAAATCTTTCATAATCATTTATTAAATTAATTTTAATTTTAAAATTAGATAAATAAAAATAAATATCTATTTTAACATTATAAATAAAAATAAACGAACAGTGTGCAAGATCACAGCTTATTTATCTGGATAGAAATTAAAGAAAAGCCACCAGCAACTTTCTCTCCTATATTTTCCATACCAAAAAGTAGAAATGGAAGAAAGGGAAAATGAGTAACATTGACAAAAAACTAATACTTTATGATTTACATATCTATAGACTATATAGTCTTGATTTACGGTTACTCGTTTTATTAAGACACTCATCAATCTTTTAATCAAAGGAAAGTGAAATATCTCAAATTATTTAAAATAAATTTATTTTATTTTATTTTATTTTATTTAAATATTTCCGTCATTAGTTAATTAGTTTGAAATATCTTCCAAATCATTAATTAGTTCGAATATATCTTTCTTATTAGCAATTACTCCTAAACAAAACAAAACAAGAAAAAAAAAAAAGAGAGCTATATTTGTTCTTATTCTTTTAATTCTTTTTGGGCAAAAAAAAAGGTGGGAAGGAGTTGAATGTGAAGTATAATAAACAAACTTTAAAAATATGTAATATAAAGACTTCCCATAAATGAAAAAACAATGATATAAAGTTTTCTTTTTCTTCTGATTCATTATGCATGAAGTATGAGTTATTATTTTTTTAATATACATTATAAACTTAAATAACTATTTAGAAATTTTAATTTGAAATTTTATGATATGATACAGAAAATTAATATTCAATTATATCTTGACATATTTTATTATTTATGATTACTTTAAGTCTTTTCAGATTTCAATTGGGGGTATAATAGTTTTAAGAGTAAAATAAATATTTCTAAAAAAGTTAATATTGATTATTAAATTTATTTTATAAAGTTTTGGCAAAAAGGGTAGTTTTGGTGTACTAAACTTTCGTTATGCATGTAATCCGGAGAAGAGTCAAACTACAGAAGTCTATTGCACGCAGTCTTACCCTATATTTCTGCAAGAAGTCGTTTTCACGGCTTGAACCATGACCTCCTTGGTCACATAACCACAATTTTACTAGATATCATTTGAAATAGCTCATAATCTCCCATATTAATTTTTGTCCAAGTGATCTTTATAATTAAGAACATTTATCCTAAATTTTAAACGGAGAGAAAAATTATTCTATTTTAAATAGTTCAAGAGCAAAATTAATTTATTTTTCTCTTATTTCAGAGTAATTATTTTATAAGAAGGATATTTTGAATTATTTAACTAATTGAAGAATAGTTTTGAGTTAATTAACTAACGACGAGATATTTTTTAATAAAAAACATAACAAAAAGTAAAATTAATATATTTTGATAAATTCAGAAATACTATGACAAAACAAGGTTTAGTTTTATTTGAAATATTATAATATTTCGTCTAATTTATTGACTGAATTTATTGATACGAAAAATGTGTTAATGATTCGTCATCGCATACTTGATGGGGATGGCTCCGTAACAGTATCTTCTATCATAACTTCAAATTGGCAAACGAATATTATTTTTAGACTTTACTAGAAATGGCCAAACACTAAAGAATAAAAATTAAGAATGTGTAGATAATTTCCCATACAAATTGAGAAAAGCCTTATATATTTCCCCTAAATTCTTACCACTAGATCATAAGTAGCTCATATGTATTATTTTAAGATTCTCTCCATTCTCTTTTATTTGTTATAATGCACACTTAATTAAATATTTATTTTATTAACTATACTTGAAAATTTTAACTTTTAACTATTAATATTTCTGTAAATTCGAAAATATAAAATCTATTTGAATTGACATGTTTATAAATTAAAATAATTTAAAATAAATCAATCCAAATAAATTTGCGGAGAAAGTAGAAGTAAAAAGGGAAGTGAGGCGAGTATTTGAGTTTGCTGGTTCTTCACGCTTTGTGGTGTCCAACATTTGGCCCAACTTGCATTACCATCCACAAGAAAAATAGAAAAAAGTCCATTGAAAGGGAAAGCCGAAAAGTTTGGCGACTTTTAAAGTGTGGGGCCCCAAAAACGATGAATTTGGGGATGAGAAGAAAAGGTAATGCTGACTCAGATAAAAAAGAGCCCTTCACTTTATAGAGAATCAAAAAAAGAGAGAAGAAAAAAAAGCAGAAAATCTTAAAGCCACAAAAAGAACTTGTGGCTGACAATTACTTTCTCTCTCTGACGTGGCATGCCAGCTGTATTTAACACTTTTAAAGTCTCCATGAAACTTTTTTTAATTCATCAAAACAAAGTAAATTTAACTACTACCTCCTATTAAATAATATAATAAAATTATTATTTTTTAAAAAGTGTATCTAAGTTAATATTAAATAAATAAAAATAAAGAGAAGACTTATTTGATTTGATTGAACCGACTATGCTGAAGTATATATTCGTTCTGCCTTACACATGTTTGTATTTGTTTTAATAACGATTTTATTTTATTCTTATGAATATACAAAATTTAATCTACCTAGTTAGAATGATTTATACTTATATTATTTATTCTTTTAAAAATTGTATTAAATTCTTAATCATAATCGACCACCACTCCTCTACTCTATCTCCAACAAAGTTTAATCACGATCTACTTCATAAATTTGATTTTTAAAACTACATTAATTATATTTTAAAATCAATATTTTATTAAAATTTTAATAACTTTATATATAATATCATATTTCACTTAAAAAAAATAATAGGAAAAATCGCTCCACTGGACATAGAAAGAGTAAAGGGTCAAAATATATATAAAGTATTTCCTTTTTTATCTTTATTATTAAATAACTTAATAAAAAAAATTAAAACACCAATTAAAATAATAAAGGAATAAAAATAAAAAAATTAAAAAAATTAGTTATTTATTTTTTTTATGAATTTTGAGTTTTTTTAATTTTTTATTTTTTTAAATTCTAATTTAATTATATTTTAATAAATATTTGATAATAATTTAAATATGATCAAAAAAATAATAGAGTAATATTTTGTATGTGTTTTTATCCTTTTTAAAAAAGAAAAAACAGGCATATATACACATACTATGCGTGTTTTTGTATGCGTGTTTTTGTGTGTCGGGGGTTGTATGTGTGTGTGTCAGATCTGTGGGTAGTAACATGAGACCCAATCCCCAAATTCGCCGGATTTGTTTGTTGGATTCTCTTCTCTTCTCTTCTCTCTCTCTCTTTCTCTTAGGAACTTGAACAAGTGCATACAGTTTGTATAATATGTCGGAACTGAAAGACCCTGCAATAAAACTCTTCGGCAGAACCATTCAGTTGCCGGATATTCCAGATTCTTCTGGAAATCCTTCTTTGCCTGAGGACACCAACGGAGAAGAAGAAGAAGAAGAAGAAGAAGAAGATGCAGAAGAAGCTCACAAGGTACTTCGTATTAAGACTTGGCGTCGTTAGAATATAATCTGTTGATTTCTTGTCAGTAATTTGAATGCGACTGTTGTTGACTTCTCATTGGACTCTGCTTCAGCTCATTCAGTAGCATTTCGTTAGGGTTTTGAATCAGAGACAAAAGTATAAAATCAAATCCTTTAAACGAAAAGGCTGTTGTTTTGAGTTTTTGTTCGAATTTGTCGATTAGGTCACGTATTCGTAACCTTTTTAAGTTTGGGGTTCCTTATCTTCTTGAATGCTTGGTATTTTCTAATGCATGAAGAAAATGGCCTAGATGGGTCTTTCTNGTTTGGGGTTCCTTATCTTCTTGAATGCTTGGTATTTTCTAATGGAATGTCATTAATTCTGCAATGGATTGTCTAATACAATTCTTTAGGATCAGTACAAATTTACATGTTATTGAAGGTTGCTTGTTATTTTTCAAGTTACTATTTCCCCCCCTTTTTGATCAGATTTTTTTAGTTGCTAATTCCACTTGTTACAGGGAGTATGATCATCTTTTTAAATGACCTAATAGTATAAATTATTTTCTCTGTATTTTAGTAGAAGTTGAGCTATTTTACTATTGTTGGGAGATTCATTAGAGTTCAACTTTATTCCATCAATCAAACCATCTTTGGCATCTCTATATCCATTACTTTCCTATGTTTAGTTTAATTCTAAGACTTTCTAAATGAGAGAAGTTTAAATTTTGACTTGCTAAATGAGAAACTTTTTCTTCATACCTTTTATTTGTCTAATGATATGAACACTCTACTTCCAAACTCACCAGAGTGCAGATACTTAATTTGTTATGCTCTTGTATCCTTAGGTCTCCCTGGTTAATTCCTTCATTATATATAACCTACCAGTGTGTCTTGTTTTTACCATTGGCCTCTCGACATTTCTCTCTACAACTTTCATATGCTTCACAAGGACAGAGAGGCTTGGTTGTCGCAATAGTTATAAAAGACTAGTGAAATCCCATTGAACTTTTTCTTTTGGGATCTCTCTAAGTTAGCAATAATTTGAAATAGTTTAAAAGGAGAGTTTACCCACTCAATTTACTCCACCATGAAAATGCATCACACATACAGGATGACTTTGGAGGAATCCTGGATGATGATGAGGATGACATGGAAACTTTGACTGGCAAGGAGTTACAGGATCAGAATTCAGATCCAACTAGAACTGATAGTCTAAAGGGGCCACCTGTTGATAACGACTGTTCGACAAGACCCTCAAGAAGTGAAGAAGAGCAGGAAGAAGCAAGTAATTCGCAAGAGAAAGTCCTCAAAAAGCCAGACAAGATACTTCCATGTCCCCGCTGTAACAGCATGGAAACCAAATTTTGCTATTTCAACAATTACAATGTGAACCAGCCGCGACACTTCTGCAAGAATTGCCAGAGATATTGGACAGCAGGTGGGACTATGAGGAATGTGCCTGTAGGTGCTGGTCGTCGGAAAAACAAGAACTCAATTCCACATTACCGTCAAATATCTGTCTCTGAGACACTTCCGACTGCACAAACAGATTATCCAAATGGAATCCACCAACCTATTCTTGCATTTGGCTCCCCTACACCACTCTGTGAATCAATGGTTTCAGTTTTGAACATTGCTGACAAAACAATGCATAATTGCTCACAAAATGGGTTCCATAAACCACAAGAGCCCGGGGTTCCAGTTAGTTATGGAGCTGGAGATAATGGAGATGACCATTCCAGAAGATCATCAGTCACTACTGCAAATTCAGAGGGTGAAGAAAACAAGATTGTACCGGACCTGCTAAAGAAGAACTGCCATAACTTTCCACCTTACTTGACTTGCTATCCTGGGGCTCCTTGGCCCTATCCATGCAGTTCGGTCCCGTGGAGCTCTGCAGTCCCTCCTCCTGGTTACTGCCCTCCTGGTTTTCCTATGCCATTTTACCCCGCAGCTTCTTATTGGGGTTATACTGTACCAGGTTCTTGGAATGTTCCTTGGGTATCCCCAACCACTGCTTCCCTAATCCAAACACCTCCGACTTCTGGTCCTAATTCTCCAACTCTGGGAAAACACTCAAGGGATGAAAACATACTAAAACCACCGAGCAGCAAGGAAGAGCCTTCAAAAGAGAGTAATCCTGAGAAGTGCCTCTGGGTTCCAAAAACTCTGCGAATTGATGATCCGGGAGAGGCTGCAAAGAGTTCTATATGGGCAACATTGGGAATAAAACATGATAGTGTTGATTCAGTTGGTGGAAGTCCTTTCAGTGCTTTTCAGCCGAAGAATGATGACAACAATAGTGTTTCAGAAAACTCTACTGTATTACAAGCAAATCCAGCTGCATTGTCTCGGTCAGTAAATTTCAATGAGAGCTTATAAGCAGTTGTGAAATCATTTAAAATATTAAATATCAGTCAATGATGGCAAGGCCACGCAGGAATTCTTCAGCTCAGTAACTCTTAACTACTGTTACCTGTCGGCATATTTTGGTTAGAGCGAGTTCTTCACAAAGTAGTGTTGGCGAAAATGTAGGATAGATTCCTTCAATTTCTTTCAGATCAGAATAGATCAATATCTAGCAGCTAAGTTCTCCTTTTTGTGTGAAAAAGAAAGGTGCCTTTTTCATTGGTAGTGTTTTCTTTTTTCTCATTTTCTTAGTTGTATGTATATACTTGTATTTGAGAAAGTGAGAGGTGAACTAGGCTGTTTGTGTACCAAATTCGACGTGTGATGAATAAGTTGAACAAAGTTCATTATTTGCCTAATCGTTTGTTGTGAATGTTACTTTTAATGCATTACAAGTCTTTGACGAATGGACCGTCAGTATATATTTCCTAACGATGCTTTAACATGCTATTTTAGCTCATCTCTAAGAGATGTATCTTAGTTTATTTGAAGAACCTTACCTTTCAATTCTTCCTCTAGATGTCGGCCTTTCATGTGTTTAGATTGAAGGGTAATGCATTATTTATAAACTCTCTATGGTGCTTATTGATACTATGTAATCCGAGGAAAACAGAAAGGCTGTGGTCTAATCTGAGCTTCATGTAAGCTTTTACTTGGTGATCTGGTTCTTGTACATGGTGTAGGCGGAAGAGCTGCTATAAATTGGTACGACAAGTGGATTTGTTGTAATCTATTTCATCTTGTAATGGGAGAGATGGAGTGTGGAAGTGTTTTCTACAGAAATATCTGCTCTCTTTGTTCCGTTCTTTTCTGGCATTGCTCTGTTTGTAAGAGCCAAAATGATTAGATTCTTTGCTCAAATTGGTGTTGTTGTAGCAAGAGGAACATGGTGATATGATGCTTTATCTCTTCTTTCATCAGTGTTATGTAGCAAACTCCCATGTATGCTCTCGTGGCTACTGTTGCACATTTCGGTTCTCTTCTGTAGAGAGTACTGGTGAATGGTCTTGATCTCCAAGCTGGAGGAAAGGACTACGCGAAAGCGGCCTGGGTCCTCATTCTTGATGAATAAGGCTTCATTTGTTTTCATTAATATTAAGACATCTAAATCTGAATGCACATTCAAATTATTAAGATGATGTTTCTAAATCTCAATATTGAATGATTAAAACTGTTTGTTTTTCAACATCTAAATATGCTTATTTTATTTATTTGTAAATATATTAAATATACAATTCAAATAAAAAATAATTACATATCAAAAAAATTAATTTAATAAAATAAATTTATTATTTGATTAAAAAATAAAATATTTTTATTCGCTAGTGATGATGGAGATGGTTTGTAGTGGTGGTTGTGGTAATGCTTGGTTTTAGTAGCTAGTAATTATGGTGGTGATAGTTATATTGATGAGGGTGGTTGATGTTGTAATGACTGACGTGATGGTGACAGTTGGTAGTAGTGGATGTGATGTTAAAGTTGGTTGATGTTAGGAGTTGCTGTTATTGATGGTGGAGGTTGAAGAATGTGTGGTGGTAGTAGTTGGCGGTGGTGCTAGTTGTGATGGTGAAGGTGGTTGGTAGTAAAGATTAGTCGTGATGGTGGTAGTGAGTAATAGTGGTGGTAGAGATGGCGGCAGCGGTGGTGAATATAATTATAATAATGAGGTGATATGTGCAGTAACTACTGACAACAGTGGTGGTGGTTGCTAGTGGTTGTCATGATGTCAGGGGTAATTGGCGATTGTAATGGTAGTTGATAATGGTGGCAGAGGTAGTTGGTTGTTGTGGTGATTGGTGGTTGGCGATGGTAATGGTGGTGCCAGCGGCTGGTGGTTGATGATGATAATAGCGATGGTGATTGTGATGATAGAAGTGGTTAATGGTGGTAGCGGATGGCTGTGAAAAGAGTAATGGTGAAAACTATCCACACAAACATACATCTTAATGATATTAAGGCCTCATTTGTTTGCACTTAATGGAGGTCTGAATCTAAATGGTTCAGATCTTAGACCATTAAGTGCGTTTGTTTTCATTAAGATTTAAACATTTATTTCATCTGAATAGGTTTTAATCATTAAGATTTGGAATAGAATTTTAATACCATTAAGAGGTATATTTGTTTGAATAATTTTCATTATCACTTTGTCCATAACCACCAACCACCATCATTAACCACATCTATCATCACAACCACCACCACCATTATCATCGTCAACCACCATTACTGTCGCCAACCATTGACATCACAACAACCATTGACAACCATCACTTCTGTCAACCACTACTCTCAGTCGTTACGACACATACCCTCTCCATTAGTATAATTATATTCATTGTCATCACCATCACCGCCACCACCATCGTCACCGTCACCCCCACCTCTACCACCACTATCACTCACTACCACCACTACAATCAATCTCTATTACCAACCACCTTCATCATCACAACTAGCACCGCCACTAACTACTACTAACAACATCATCAACCACCATATATTCCTCAGCCACCACCATTAATACCACAAACTCCTAACATTAATCAACTTTACCATCACCACCAACCATTACCATCACGTCAATTACTACAATACCAATCATCCCCATCATCATAACTATCACCACCACCATTACTAACAACTATCACCACTATAGTTATTAGCTACTAACACCATGCACTACAACGACCACCGTTGTAAATCATCTCCACCATCAATAGTGAATATAAATATTTTATCCTTTTATCAGATAATAAATTTATTTTATTAAATCGATATTTTTTAAATATTTAATTACTTTTTATTTAAATTGTATNATAAATAAATAAATAAATAAAGTATTTACATTCAAATATTGAAAAACAAATAATTTTAATCATATTCAAACCTCATTAAATGCAAACAAATGAGTCCTAAATGTATGAAACTTTTTCTTTCATTAGTTGCACATGAGAGAGCATTTGAAGTTGTTTAAGTAGTAAATGGCGGTGTGGCAAAAGCAGCAGCAGCTTTTCTACCTTATTATAGCCTAGAAATCTGCTAAAAGAACATAAAGAGAGTATCCTTTTTTCCTAAAACTGTTCATACGGACACGAGGCAAAACATAAAACATATATGAAACTCCTGATTCTCCTATTAACGATTTAATACTCCGAATCAACGATATCAACTACACACATCTTCAAAATAGACACATGATAATCAGAAAAAGATGCTGTTAGAAATATAGCAATATTTTTTGATATTTTTAATTTCCCGAAACAGGCACATTCCTCTCACTGTTACAGAAAACAAATAGATGAAGTACATCAATAGGAGGCATACAATTTCCAAACGATAACAATACCTACAGGCACTATAATTCTCATTTTTCTTAATATATAGGTGAAAAACTTTTACACGATCTTTAATTCCCTCACCAGTCTTATGTCTTTGCTCAATGACATGAGAATTAAAAACATCAAGAATGTTAATGGTATGCAATTCCAATAATTTGAGATGGAAAATGAGAGTTGAAATGTCATTTTCACTAGGAGAAGACCAAATATTTTTAGACATTTCACGTTACGTGATTTTGTTTTTTTATTTTTATGTAAGTTTTTTGCTTTTGCTGTATAAAAAGTGGTAAATTATAAATTTTGAGAATTAAGTTATTTAAATTACACAGTGCTAACAGTCAATGCTATATTTAAATGTATTTTTTTTTAATTAATTGAAGGTATATTTAAATGTATATAATATTGTTTTATTTGTTATTTTATAGGGACCAAAAACAAATACTACAACAATTCCAAGTTCACTTTAATATATTCTTGGAATTTATTTTTCTACCCAATTTTAAAATGTTAACAACACAATCTCACATTAAAGAGTATTTTATTACATTTTTTTTGGCTTCTACCGTCTACATGTTTAGCAAGAAGTTATTTCTCATAATGATTATATTTTAAGAACAAGTTTTAGTTTAAGATTTAAAAAATTATAACATTTAGACTTCAAGATATAACACTACAAATTAGTGTTTAGAGTTTGAAATTTGAAAATTAAAACTTAAATCTCACATCAACATGCACATGATTTCGTTTTACATTTGCGCCATACGAATTGCGGGAGGACTTATAAACATTGATATAAGGGTTAGGGTTTAATTACTTTTCTTTTATTTAAAGTTTCAATATAAGTTACTGTCAAATTTCGTTACAATTGCTATTCGTTAATAAATAACAGTCTGATTTTAATGGTATACTCTTAATTATCTACATCCTTTATGGAAAAAATAAAGGGCGGAATATATACTCTATTTATTTTATTTTTTATTTTTTTACACTTTGATAGAAAAATTAATGAATTCCTATATTTTGTTTATTTATTTTTTTACACTTTGCTTAAAATATCAAAAAAATCTTACTTTTTTTTACATTTTGTTAAAAGAGTCAACGAACTCACACATTTTATTTTTACACTTCGCTGAAAAAAATCAAATGAACTGTTATATTATTTTTTTACACTTTGCTAGAAAAATGTACGAATTCCTACATTTCTTTGACGTTTTGGAATAAAAATCAACGAACTCCACATTTTTTAGAAAATTTTTTTTTACACTTTGCTAGAAAAATTAATAAATTTTGTTAATTTTTTTTATAGGTTGCTGCTAGAAAAATCAACAAACTCCCACATTTCTTTTTGCTCTTTGCTCAAAAACTCAACGAACTCTCACCATTTTTATTTTTTTTTACACTTTGCTAAAAGAATTAAATGAACTACTGCTACTTTTACACTTTACTAAAAAAATCAACAAACTCTTAGTTATTTTTTTTACATTTTACGAAAAAAGAAAAAGAAAATCAACGACCTATTATTTAGTTTTTTTGCACATATTGTTAGAAAAATCAACAACTCCCCCTTTTCTATAAAAAAATATTTGTTGACAACCTAGCCTTTTAATCAAATCCGGATAAGGATGATAATGACATAATTAGCTGAGGGATTCTGTGGTTGAACTTGTCAATTAGTTAGACACGGACAATTTCTTAATATTATTTTTTTAAAAGAAATTAAAATTATGGATATTTTATAAAATATAAATTTATGAAATAAACTTTAAATAATTAAAATAAAAAACATTAGAATTGAATCTACCTTTTAAGTAAATTTGAGATTTGAAATTAAAATTTTAAGTTAAAGTCAAAATTTTGTTCAAATACCAATAAACAAACACAAAATTTTAAATTCATAAATTCAAATTAGAAGCTCAAATTGCATAACCAATCGAATCCTTTTAACTTTTTTTCAATATATATACTAAGCTAATAAACAATTGACATGTGTATATTTCTATGATTTAACATGCAAGTGGCTTAAGTTATTTCCATGTATTTAGCAGCATATTTAGTATGGTGATTAACACTGAGAGTTATAATCTAAAAAGGACTCTTTATCAACCAATTACTAAATCTTCAGTAAAACAAATTTTTTATAAAATCTCAAAATTAATTTTGAAATTATTTATATTTTATTTTTTTATATTAAACTCCAACCCTAAATTTTCAGTTAAAAAATTCTATAAAAGCTTGCCCCCACTAAACAAAAGAAAACCAGAATTACATTTCAGAAACTTCCAGAATTCCATTTTGACAAAAAGAAAATGGGGCTCTTCATTTCTCTTGCACTTCTTGTGGCTGCTTTTCTGATGATTGCCTTCCCTCAGTGTCAAGGTTTTTCTTCCTTTTTATAAAGTTAAATCTACTTTTTTTAATTGGATTCTTACTGTATTGAAACTGAATTTTCACTTTCTATGTTCTCGATTATAAATTTTTTTCACTACTTATTTTTTTATATTAAAATTTCTCATTGAAAAATGTTAAGGAACTATTTCCACTAATATTTTAATTGAATCAGTAAGAATAAATAATAATAATATTTTTCCATAGAAAATCATAAAGTTTTCAACTATTTGAGTGAAAATCTGTTTCCTACCATGTGTTTTCTCAGTGAACTGATTCAATAAAAAATGAATGAGAAAATCATATATCATAATATAAATTTATCATTAATTCGTGGTAGAAATTTTTTTATATTTCTAATAGTGTATGTTGTTCACTAACTTTACTCTTTTTTTTTTTAATAGGCTTAGGACTTGGTAGAAAAACAATGGTATCTTCTGTCTATGGACACACCCATAAAGTTTTGCTCGAGGTTCGTTTCTTTATCTTCTTTCTTTTATAATTTTATGTGTTTTTTTTCTGTCACAATAAGAATAACATTATTATTTCGTAATCAAAAATATTTATACTATGAATTAAAAATGAGATTGTTAGTAGATGTTGAGATCACTTATTAAATTTTTAATAATAAATTCATAATGAAAAACGAAAGTATTTTAATTAGAAATGAAACACTCCATGCTCATTTTATACGATACAATTACTATAGAGAGTTAAATAATTTTATTTCTAAAAAGAATTTCATAACTTTTAGAATTTTCTTTGGTTATATAATTTTAGAACATATAGTTACGTTCTTAATAATTTGAGGAACTGGAAGTTCAAACTCGAGACCAAAATTTATACGATTTAATTTTATTTTTTTTAAGGATATATTGAAAGAACTATATAAATAAATTTCTAATATCCTTTATATGTTACATGACTTAGGTCTACAATGAGAATAAATTTCATTTCTTTGAATATCTTTCATGTTAGCAATTTTGTTTTTGTTTTTTGTGACATTCGTTTATAAAAAATTCGTATATTAATGTGTTCATTTAGCTAAAATTATTTTATTATTTTTTATTACATAAAAGGCATCCAATCAAAAAATTTGACATGCAAATTTATTTTAAAAATTAGATGTACAGATATTGGTAATTCTTATTCCAAAATTCATTCTTAGATGTAAGTTGTAAATTTCCTTCTTTAGTTTGTTTGAATAATTTTTAACATATAAATATATAACAGGAGAAACCTTCAATATTGTACAAGGCCGACTACGAAGAGCCTCATGCCAATTACCGTCACCGATACCGCCATCACTCACATTCACCATATTTTCCGTAAAGACATGAAATTTATTTCATGACCTACCTTGTTTGGATAGGTTTGAAAGATATTTATTTTCAGTTTTTTGGGTAAAATTTAGTGTAGTTTTAGAGTTACTTTTAAGCAATAAATTATATTGNTTCCTGGGGCACCGCATTACTTTCCAGTAGATATAGGTTTTAGAGTTACTTTTAAGCAATAAATTATATTGGTCCAATTTATTACTTTTTGACTTATTTCAGCTTAATAATTATTTTATTTTAATTTTTATTCAATATAAATTAAGTTTTAAAAATTTAAAACTACTTCTCAATACTTGAAACTTAAACCACTTAAATTCAACCAATTCAATTGTGCTTTTGGTACACGATCTCTTGTTCATGTTGACTAATGACTAATGAGACTTGTAAATGTTTTTTTAATGATTTGTTTTCAGTTTTGAAGTAGATTAACAATATCAAAGGTTTAAAATATAAAATAACAATATTAAAGGTGGATTCGCGCAGAAGTACTAAGGCCCGAAACAACCTAAAATCAAGAGACTGGAGTTACTTGTCGATTTTTTATTTGTTAATATAATTTATTTTTTTTATTCGTCTGATTCTAACTTATTTAAAAACTATATTTATTTGGACTAAATTTATAGTTCAAATTAACTGATAAGAAAACACTATCGAAAATAATCTCATTTGTGGATCCAAATCATCTCAGCCCATATAATTTTTAGGCAAATTAATAAACTTTTTATTTTTACTTGTACTAATTCAACCCAATCAATTTATTTTGACACTATTATCATTGTTGAACAAGATTAAACTTAGGGAGTAGAAATCATGTCTAAGGGTATTTATAAATGTCTTATTTGTCATATGCAATTTATAAATCGCATTTATTGAATATAATTTATGAATTGCATTCGGCAAACACGATTTATAAATCGTATTTCAAACACGATTATCATATTCAATAAACACAATTTATAAATCGCATTGAACAAATATGATTATAAATTGCATTCGGCAGCTATATCGCATTTGACTAACACCATTTGTAAAAATGCATTCGCAAACACATTTATAAATCGCATTCTACAAACACGATAGAAAGTTCTTTCTACAAACACAATTTATAAATCGTATTCTACAAACACAATTTGTTCAAAGAAGGAAAGATTAAGAAGCAAAATTTTAGTCGATTTTAAAGTACTAAATA
>JACEIK010009190.1:15865-31587 GCA_018107945.1 Datura stramonium
CCAATAATAATAATAATAATAATAAGAGTTTTAAATTAGAAATGGAAAACCAAAAAATAGTCTAGCTTATTCATTGTTGCACTAACTCCTGTTTCTCCCTCGTAGATTCCCCTTATCTATTTAAAACAAATTATGTTATGTACCTGCAATGTAGTATCCATTCTTCAAGCAACAAGAATCTTTGCTGTCAAATTAATAATTAGAGAGAGAGAGAAATAAGAGTGGATGAAAGAGGGTTTTCTTTTTCTCTACGTAAATTCTTTTCTTGGAAAAAGAAAAAAAATACTACTTTATTTTTTCCCTTTTTGTCCTTGTATTTTGTGAAGGTGGAGTTTGAACCATTGACCACCAAATACCCCTAGGGTTTAGTGGGAGATGATGTAGGTGTAAAAGATATGTGGTCTTTGAGAGAAGTGGGTAATGAGTGGACACTTTTCTTGAAAATGCCTCGACTGATTATGTTGCAGTTGATTAATATTGCCTCCCTCATCTTTAATCTCTAACTTAAAGGACGAGATCGTCAAAAAACTAGCTACTATAGAGGACTAGGACTAGTACTAGTCACATCTTTTTTTAATGAATTATTGTACACTAGTATTAAATTCCATGTATATATTATTTTCTCAAAGCAAATTTGTTGATGTTTAAGTGGTTCTTTGCTTTAGATTTATGATAACTCATTCATACTACTTTGTATCACAAAGTACAAGAAAAGGACAATTCAAGTCCCTTTCTCTCAAAGTTGCGATCCTATTTATATCTAAATGTCCAAATTAGTTACTACCAAAAAACGAAAAAAAAAAAAACTAAACACTGATTTGTGTTTTTTTTAATTTATTAATTCCAACAAGTTATGAATTTATTAGGACACATTTGTATATCTTTTTCATGTATACAAGTTGGATGATAGAACTCTATACAAGGTGCTCAAAATGTGGCTTGATAATGACAAGAGTGTTAGCATGTTATCCTTGTCACAGGCCTATTGGGGTGTGGAACCATCATTGAAGAATGAGTTTGACAGTGAGAGCGTCGTCATAGGCAACAAGAATGTTGCTTGGCTAAGGTGCACACAATGGCACCAAGGCAGAACGAGAAATGGGCAACTGATGGCTAAGGTTTTGAGCGACTCAAGAAAACTTGGCAAGGGATTAGCAACGAGTTTGGTAGATAGGGGCACGTTGACATGACATTGTATCGAGGCGCACTGTGAAACTGAGGCTTAACTATGAATTTCATCGCTAATCTGTCTCTAAATTATTCATAACTAATAATTTTTTTGATAAGATATCGCTAATCCATTGGTAAATAAGAATAACAATGCATTTTGCTATTTAGCTAAAAAATTTACCAGTCACTAATTCTTGTTTTATTAGTAGTGGCATCGAGCATGTAGAAAAAAACTGGAACGAGAATGAGCATCAAGTCATGGGATATTGATGCTAAGACAAGACAAAAATGATTATAACATTAGACAGAAGTCACGACCCAAAAATCTTAAGCAGTGATGGAACCTATCTAAACCATTTACAATACGAGACCAATTAATAGATTAAAATATAGAAATAAAAGAGCACTCCAATGATAAGTCATAAATGGCAATTCATGCGCTTACTAATGGAAAACTACGACAAGAAATCTCAGAAAACCTGGTGTCATGTATACAAGAGATTCTAAAGTATGAGTACAAGTTTGAAAAAAATTACAAATGCCTAAAAAGAAAGACAGAAACTAATAAAAGTGGAGTTCGATGCTGTGATATTAGGTGTATTTGTACATCTATGTAACACCTCATATCATTAAAAAGGATTTCTGACCTTAGTACATAAGCGAACTGATCATAATTATGGTAATACGGTCACTCATGTAGTTTATGGGGTGTATATAGTATGTGAATTATTTAACCAAAGTATGAAAGTACCTAAGAGTTAAAATAACAAAATTGAAAGCTGCAAAAAATCACTTCAGGCACCGTAAATGACATACGAACCATAAAAGGATTCTAGGGGCCTTGTGTCAAAGTATGAAAGAGGCTCTACTTGCTTAAATGACTATTAAGGACTACGATTCAGTTTACGGATCATATCTACGACCCATACTTCGTGTTGCAGATGAAAACGTCAGAGTATGTGCAGAGTTGGAATCAACAGACGGACCATAGATGGATTCTATAGGCCGTATTTGGCACTATAAATTGAACTTGAGAGAAATAAAAAAAATCCTAATTTGATAAATGGTCCAATCTACAAACCGCAGAATGATTCTATGGGTCGTACCTGGAACTGTAGATAATATTTCAGAGGGATGAAAACTTCTAGGCTGATAGAAGGCCCGATTTGCGAACTGCAGATTTGTTTTATGGATTGTAACTAGCACTGTAAATGGGAAGATGGATTTTTGGATTAGACTCAAGGCTTACTTATGGACCGTAAGTTAGTTTTACAATACTGTAATTGGTCTCAGGCCTTTCGTAAGTTGTACGATACAGCCCTTATAAATACGTGAAATTCGACTTTTCTTCACTTTTTCATCTCTCTTTAACCCTAGTTCGATACTTATCTCTTCTCTAAATCCTCACACATCAAAGTAAGCATGTTCCGAGAAGTTTAATGGAGTTTTAATGATAGCACATGTAGAGAGTATCTTTTACTATCTTAGAGTTTCAAGGAGAACCTCACCCCAAAGCGATAGACGAAGTGAACATTCCTCATCAAGACTTAAGTTACTTTCCAATTGCTTGGTTGCAATTAAGGTATGTAAAGCTACCTCACATGTGAAAATACTTTATTTTATTTCCCACACCATGTTTCATAAAAATTCACGTAAAACCCTTCTTCTTGAATTGTTAGGGTTAAGTTCAAGTATGATATGTCTATGATTATTCATTTTTAAATTTTCATGAGTTCCTACCTACATTTTTATGATTTTTATTTGATTATTCCACGAGTTCCATGAATCTTCTTACAAAAAGTGTCAACTTTATGAATTATGATTTTTTTCTCAAAAGAGAAGTTTTAAAGATTTTTATGAGATACGAACATGACATGATGAATATAAATTTTAGAATGTATCTTGACGGTGATGAACTATGAATACGACATGATGATGAGTTAATCTCACTACACTATGAATGGGAGTAGTACTAATAACCGAGAAGTCATTCATGCTTGAAACTATGTATGCAATGTAGGTTATGGAACATTTTCTTGGTTCGGGTGACTCCTTATGTGCTCCTGTTACCGACTATTATGAATCTTTGCTAGAAAACTATATTATGTATGTTTCATAACTTGACAAGGTATATGATGGTTTAGTTGATCAGGCATAGACATGAATCCATGTTTAAACATGATGGTTTATGTTAATTAGAGAAAGAACCTCCCGTAATGAACTAATGAACGATGAAAGATGACGTTTAATAAGGTCAACCATTGAGTTTGGATTCTTGATTCCTTCATACTATTTCTATCGTTTTCAGTTGTTCTTCTTTTTCAGTTATTCTCATGTTTTCATTCAGCCATTTTACATATAGTACAATTCTATATGTACTTTCATCTCTTTTGCTGGGGACACTGCATTATTTAGTGTAGACTCAAGTATTCAGAATGACAATCAAGCTTCACGTTAGGATTCTCACATTTCGCTTTTGGTAACACCTTCTTGTTTTGGGATTAGTTACTATGTTTAGCTTTACTAATTTTTAATTTATAGGTATGTCGGGTGTTTTGTCTCGGTAAAAAGTTTATTCCATTTATGACTAGAGGCTTCATAGATTATGTGGAAGAGTCTACTATGTTCATAATGTAAATTTGACAAGTCTTTTCTATATATTGAGTACTCCTATTTTTATTGAAAGCTTTAAGTCATTGATGTTCCACTTATGTTAGATGAATTCTCTATGATTTATGCCATGTATGTGATTAACTTAGGCCAGTAATGGCATCGAGTGCCGACCACACTTAGGCCCAGGTTCGAGCATGATAAACTTGGTTTCATGACATTAGGTTCAAGTGTCTTAGGGAATCTATGACATATTGTCTATTAGAGTCTAACTTATGAGTGTGAAGCACACCACATGTATAATTTATAAGCTACAAGACTTATAAGAATGTTACTCCTCTTTCATACACCAGATTGTGCTATAGTGTTTAACCCTAGAGAATTCCTACGTTTCTTATTGAAAATTCCTACTATAAAAAAGCAACCTCAAGCCAAAGGCTACTGCTGCCAATGAGACAAATTCCAATGAACCTGTCACGGCCCGAGCATAGGCCTGGCTAGAGACACGTGACAAGAAACCCCGAGAGACTCCAAGTCGATCCATGGCATGAGCATAGAAGCTAAGAGCATACAAAAAGAGGAACATGATAAAATAAAATATGCTTAAGCGGAAGTCTGCATACATATTAACCTAAAACAGAGTCAACAACGACAAGGTGATTTCTACATAATGTCTGAAAAGCCTCTAACATAACTGATGAGCTGATGGTACAGCATCCCCAACTAGCTCGCCAATAGTATGGATCTGATATGACATAACAATGGATAACTGAATGTCCTCGAAGGATGAGGACTCACCAATGTTGGCCAGACTGGTTTGAGGGGAAAGCAAGACTAGTGATGCAGCTGAATCTGATCCCTCGGACCTTGATAGTGCTCAAACCACACCTCTTACTGAAGTATGAAGTGTACGCTGTCAATAAAGAACCCAACTAGAGGTTGGGGTCGATCCCAAAGGGAATATGGAAGAACTAGATTATCGCCGGTAAGTGAACTTATGAGGTAGTTACTTCAAAATTGGGGGGTTCTAAAGAAAGTCAATGATAAAAACTATTATCAAAAATTCAGTTTTGAATCAATATTAAAGGATAACTAGGGTTTGTATTCCCCATGGGTTCATAACTGCTTTGGGTATACACTCGTGATCATCACCAATACTTGCTTATAGAACTGATAACTTAGATTCATTCAAACGACCGACCAGTCCCTATTGAATGACTATACTCAATTACTCGACCAAGTCTCATGAGCGGTTTCAAACTATCCGTTATCACTAAGTTCCAGATTTAATTATTCTGCGACCACAATTCAAGTTAATACAATGATGATCAACATCAAGGCTCCGTTGTAATTCTCTTTTCCTAATCTCTACCTCTTAGACCTAAGCAAGTAAAGAATTCGCGCATGTCCTAACGTTGCGCACCGTTAAGAAACGTTTAAGCATGAAGAGAATACAATATAAGTGTTTGTATTGGTTTTAGAATCACTTTGTGCAACCCTAGCTTGTTAATCCACCATGGTTCCCACAACCCTAGCTATGGAGGTTTTAGCCTCTCATAGTTGTAAGGTTGTGAATTGCATTCATGATTAAGAACATAAATCAATACTTACAATTATGAATGAGAAAAACACATCCTTTTAATAAGTCAGCAAAATCTTGAAGAACAAATAGCAAGAAGAATTCAACAAAAGGTTGATCACAAGTCAAATCAACTCAATTCTCTTTTTATCTCATAAAAATCTCTTCTGATTGAAATCTACTGAAAAATAAAACATAAAATGTATTTATACAAACACAAGAATGCTTTTTCTAGGCTAACAGGGTGAATTTCCATATCTGGTTCCGCCCACATCACGAGTTAACCTACGATCCGTAGCACGATCATACGTCCGTAGCATCCTTTCGTACATTGCATGACTGACTGAATTTTGGCTAAGTATTGGATCTTGGTACGACTCGTACCTTCATCTTATGATCCGTACTGTGCTCCCGTGGCTTGGCTCTGAGACTTTGAAATATTTCTGAAGTTCATCACGACCGGCATGGTATGACTAGTACCTTCATTCCACAGTTCGTACTTCCTTTCCATAGCAGGAGTCAGCCTCTTATGCAAATCTTCTGAATCTTTTCACGACTTCGTTACCACGACTCGTACAAGCTTGGTACGACTCATACTAAGACTAGTATACTGCATCTCTTCACCCTTAGCCTTCTGCAACTTTTCATGGTCACCAGTATGACTCGTAGGAACTTCCTATGGCTCGTACTGTGGACTGCAATTTGAGCTATTTTGCACACTTCAGGCTATCTTTTGCATTTTTTATCTCAAACACCAATTTATCCTGTAACTAAAGGAAAAGTACCTTATATCCACATAAATACACCTAAGTCCATACTATTTTCTTAGTTTTGAGCGTCGAAAGTGCTGTAAATCCACAACACATCAGCACCTTCAGCTTTAGAATTTTGCATGTCCTCAGGTAAAGTAAAGAAAAATTAAACACGATGCTCAACTAGAAAATAGACTTAAGATACTACAACCAATACTCAAACAAAACTTGCACTTTCTATACAAACTCTACTAACCCTTTCTCATGGAACAACATCAGCTAATGCATTACAAAGAACCTCGAAACATCATAAATAGGAATTAAGACATGTCATCTAGCTATCAATAGGCAATCAAGTCATAACCAATATTTTTCACACAGATCAATGGTAAAAGTAAACATAATCCATGTACCCTCACACAAATGAAGTCCCCACTCAGATATGAAATGTCAAGCATAGCAAGGGACTAAACAAGTAAGACACTCACTCTCACAAAGAAGTTACAAATATTATGTGTCATATACCATAGGCTTACCCTTAGTTTCTGTGCTTTGATTTATTAGATGGTCAAGTTAGGATCACTATAGGATTTGGTATGGCTTGTAATGTAGGCTTAGGGCTGGACATGATAAAGATGAAGAATTTTATAAGTGACTATCCCTTTCTTGGAACTACATACATTGGCTACACCATTCACCTATTTCACCCTTTATTCTTGTTATACCCCGGGAACCCAAGGATCAGACCTGGGAGTCAAACGGGGAAAAATTTGGAAAATGTTACAGCAGTACAGAATGAGTCGTTAGACGACTCGTGAGGAGACCCCATGAGTCGTCAGGTGGCTCATGGGAAGGTTGGACTGTGCTAAGGAGTTGAGGTCCCCACGGACGTGGGAACGACTCGTGGTCAGCCACCACGATTCGTCAGGTCTCCCTTGGGGTGAGGTTAAGGGTTACCCAGGAGGTTTGACCAGTGTACCTAATGGATGGGACCCCAAGAGTCGTGGCCAACCCCAACGACTCATGAGCAAGCCTGTAGAAATTTGATTAAAGATGAGGCAGTATACTTGACGGAAGCTGGTAACGAGCCGTTGCCTCGGGGGATGAGTGATCATGTCCTCCATTAAGAGCCCAGGTGAAAAGTTCCAGTGGAATTGAAGAAATGACCCAATGACTCTTTGTCCCTGGTAACGAGTCGTCAGGTCGCCCGTTAGGGTCACCCGACAGTTATTTCCTGCGAATTAGTAAGGGCCTTCTCGTAATTTTTTACGCTCCTAGGACCTAAACTACGTTATTTTGAGGTCTGGACAGGGTCTTTTTAGGAGGAAAAACTCATGCTAAGTATCATTTGGCATTTTTCAAGATCAAGAGAAGGGAGTAGGAGGGGGTTCAAGTGTCTTCTTCAAGATTCTTCAAGTTTCCATCTAGGGTTTCTCAAGGGAGTTAAGAATCACGTAATTCCAAGTATGTGGGGTTTTGAATGGGTAGTTTAGTCCCTACCCATTCCAAATTTCTCTCAAATACTTAGTTTAAATTACAAACTCTTGATGGGTCATAACCCAATTGCATGTTTCCTCAAAAATCGATATGAGCATGTGGTAGTATGTCTAGAATCACGGGTTCGAATTATTGGGTTGTTTTCACTTATTTTCTTCAATATTGATGATTTAATCCCTAAAAGCACATGCACCCTAAGTCATGGGGTTTTTAGTAAAATTCATAATTTTGGTGGTTTGTAAAGCATGATATGAACTTTTGAATTTTAAGCATGTTTTCAATTACTCATGCTATTATGATCATGTTTTCCATAAATTTAAGCATTTCATGTATGAATTTTATTAGCACATTGCATGTTTTAGGTAATTACTTATCACCGAGTAGGTTCGGGGCCTAAGTTGCGTCCGAGATCTCGAACTACGTGCATCGTAGATTATGTATGGGACCGCCTCGGTGTCATCCTCTATGCCCTATGGGATCTTCATGAGTGATATCACGCCTTTCATAGTTCATACCGCGGAAGGTATGGACAACCTCCCGACTAGGCTTACAAGTCGGAGCTCCATGTGTGCTCGTATGGGGTATGTGGGTTATAAATCTCCATTGTTTCTCATGTTTTAATGCATGTATGATTATGTTCTTTTGGCTCAATTCGTGTTTATCAAATATTGTTTTCCCTCATGTTGTGACTACGACAGGTTTATGGATATTTTTGGAAAGCTTGAGCCTTACGATATATTTATGATTTAAGTATTTATGATCATGATGTCCGCTCTCCTATAGCACATGTTTTCAGTGTTGTTTTGCATACCTCGCATACTCGGTACCCACGTATTTCGGGATCCGGTTCGTAGGTTCGACATCATTCCGTTGCGACTTGAGTCCCGCTCCCAGTTTTCAATGGTGAGTCCTCATGGTTCCGAGGGCTTCATGTTCGAGCCTTGTTTACCTTTGCTTTCAAAATGTTAGGGTTAGTTGGGGTCTTGTCCCTTCAACCCTCTTTTTATGATTAGAGGCTCGGACTTAGCTTGTGATATTACGCTATTTATGCTTAGTTGGGTATTATCAATTCTCATATATTTTTATTTCATTTTCATTTTGATTTCAAAGATTTTAAGCTAAGTCTTCTACCTTTGTGAATGGATTAGATATATGCTCACGCCATGGGTTGACTTGATCTTAGTCCTTGTCCTATGTCTACGATCGGGTGTACTCTCGGATAGAGTGAAAAGCCTGGTATTAAGGCAATAGGTTTAGATGTGTCCTAGGGAGTACGAAAGCCGCGTTAGGTAGAGTATTTTTCATGGGTGTGAGGCGCGCCACACTTATGAATGAGAGGCTACTAAATATTTTAGGAAATATTCCCTTCTTTCTTCATGATCTATGTCGTGCGGTGAAAACCTCTCCAATGGCACCTTTCGTGCTATTCGTGATTGCAGAAAAATTATGGCTCAGGAGGATGAAGGAAGGAGGAACAGAAACGATGAAGGCCACGAGGGTGGCCATGATAATGGGCATCAGTAAGCCCCACTGTTCGGGATCCCTAGGCACCTTGTTGCCCACGACGAGTTTCGGGCGGCTATTCAAATATTGGCGCAGGCCTTGACCGCTCGGAGTCAACCAGCGAACTGTTGCGTATGTTCCACAGAACAGCAATGCAACAGCAACCCGGACTAGGGACTTTCAAGGATGAACCCTCCTGATTTCACAGGGGTAAAAAAGGTGGACGAGGATCCACACGAGAGTTCATTGAAGGGATCCTGAAGTTCACTTTCGGGTTATGGGAGTGACAAATGAGGAGTGTGTTGTTGGCCTCTTATCAGCTTAAGAAGGTCTCCTATATTTGGTTCAAGCAATGGAAGGATAGACGGGCAGCGGAAGCAGGCCCTATCAGCTGGGACAGGTTCCACATGGCCTTTCTCCTGAAAGGATTTACCTCGGGAGATGAGGGGTGAAAGCAACTAAGTTTGTTAATCTCAAACGAGGGAAAGATAGCGGTGTTAGAATATTCTCTTGAGTTCACTCTCTATCAAAGTATGCCCTGGAGCTAGTGATGGACAAAAGGGAGCGGGTGAGCAGGTTCGTGCGGTAGTCAGTATGCGGACAAGGACTACAGGAAAACTATGCTCCATCAGGATATGGACTACTCACGAATGAGTCCTTTATGCCCAGCTGAGATGGAAACCTCATATGAGGCAGAGAGAGGCTAAGGGCTAGAAGCCAGTAACTACGGTCTCCCAGTTGAGCTAGGAGGTAGGCCTCACCAGCAGTCCCAACACAGGTCTGTGCCTTCATCTTCGGCGATGCCCGTCCGGGCCGTGAGGCGAACGGGGGAGTAGGGCCTCGGAGTTCGGTCAAAATAGCATGCGCATAGCGCACATTCCCATATTGTGCTAGTTGTGGCAGAACCACCCAGGGGAAGTGTTTGGGCTCAAATGCTTGTTTCAGGTGTGGCAACCCCAGACATAAGCTCGGAATTGCCTTGCGGCCGGAGTCGGGGTGGTGGAGCACACGCTCCGGTAGCTAGTTCGCGGCCCAGTTGCCGTCCTACTAGCGAGATACTTTGGCGGGTGTTTTGGCATCCGAGGCGCCGGAACCGGTTTTATGCACTTGGCTCTCGGCATAGCGGAGACTTCTCCTATGTGGTCACGGGTATGTTCCGATACTTTCATATTGATATTTATGCTTTGCTAGATCCAGAGGCTTCTACTTGTCTTTTGTGACACCTTACATTGCTAGTAATTTGGTCGATCCTCCAAACTTTGATTGAACCATTTACTGTGTCTACTGCGGTTGGGGATTCATTCGTAGCGAGTGTTCGAGCCAGCTACACGCAAGTGCACGTGGTCGTACAAGTAGTAAAGTGGCTTTATTTCAAGCCAAGTATCGATCCATAGAGGCGTAATATGGAAGTAATTTTCCTAATTGTTAGTAAGATTTCTTTATGCGGAGTGAACAAGCAGACAAATAATGCTTTTGAGGCAAGATTAGCCGTTAATGTGAACCTAAGTAAATATTGTAAGTTAAAGTACGAACAATAGCAATGAACAGGCGGTTAAGGCAAACATGCATGGATATGTTTATTTTAAAACGTGGAGGAATCGTCTTCTCTTCGGTTGTTAGTCAAGAATTAATAACCCATGGATTGGATCTTTCGACTCCTCACCAATTAAAGAATCACGAACCTTACATTACACATTTATGGTTAAAAACCCCGTGATTCTAGCTCATACATAACACACTCCATAAATGACCAAATATGACATTACGAATATATTTCTATTACGAGCGTAAATATTCCCTTAATTTCTCAACCAAGAAAGATCATATTCCACCAATTCACTTCTATCAATTAGTCTCCCTTTCAGAATGAAAATTGGAATTCTAGAATATCTATTAACATTGGTCAACATTAACATAGTAAAGCAAGAATTGGTAGAACAACCGTTATAGAAGACAAAGCTAAATAATCATTCATTACATTCTTCTGCAATTATCCTCAACCTCGGCAAGAGGTGAATTAGCCACTCAATTTTGAATTAAACATCTTCAAACAAGTAGAATTCATACAAGCAATTGAAATTAAAGAGAAAAAAGAGAAGAATTAACCCTAGGAATTCTTCTTCTCAATTTACTTTCATATCCATGTTCTTGCTCAAAATGTCGAGATACTTTAAAATAAAACCTAAGTTTGCTATTTATACAAGTGAGAATTTTTCGGAATAGCGCAACGTGGCACGGAGTGATCGCGGAGCATTAGCTCCGTGCCACAGCTGTGCGGAACCTTCACTGGAACTCAACTTCCAGGTAATTGTCTTGACATGACATGGAGTGTATGTGAGCCTCGGCTCACGTACTTACGATACCATCGCGCACCTCCGCTGGAACTAGGGTTCGGATAATTATCTTCGGTGGCACGAGTGTCACGGAGCATCCGCTCTGTGCCACAGGCTATTTACACCTCCACTGGAAATTGAGATAAAAATTACTTCCCGAAATGAGGCCTTCCCGCGATGGTAGCGTGACACACGACCTCCATCGCGGAGCACCAAACAGCCAATTTCCTTGTGGAGCTTAGCTTCTTGCTTCGAGTCCCTTTCCACACTTCACCAACTTGTAGATTAGCTTCAAAAATTCCTTCTAGACTGAAAAACAACACTAATCATGTTGGTTAGTATAAATCCACATTTACATACAAATCACATGAGAATTCACACATAAAAGTGGATAAACAAGTAGAAATGAAGTATTAAAGTATCACTTGGGCATGCAATTATGCCCAAGATCACCTACTACCGCCAAACCTTGTTCGTCCTCGAACAATCCTTTCACATCTCATGCAATTAAAACCCACGCATAGCTAATTTGGCGAGACCATTCAAGCTACGACTATAAGGATTATTTAAGCTAGAAAATCATCAAGAGAGCATGCACGGTTTCATCAATGAAATGAAATACACCACATTAAGACCTCCCACCCTTAGAATCGACTCGATCTTGGCAAACTCGTGCAAATCAACCGATCAAGAAATCCGACACGAATTTCAAGCTCTCATCAAGCATGTGCCCTCACAACACAAGAGAGTTACCCCGTGTTCCTCATAATTTCCAAAAGCACTACATGTGGAGGTATGTGAATAATTTAGCTAAAGCTCTCCCAAAGAATTCACATGCATCATCTTGAACCATAAGCTTGCCCTTGGTTTTTCTCCACTAATTTGAGGATGCATGGCGTAAGATCACGTAGGACTTAATGGTTGTAATGTAAGCTAGGAACTAATAATACTGGACAGCAATAATAGTAACTAGCTTCCCCAAGCGCTTTTAATACATCCCATCATTCGGACATTGCTTCTTCCTCTATCCTCTCACTCTTGAATTTTATATTTGTTTTTGTTCCAATTTCTTTAGGCACACTCAACACTAGCAAAAGTATTTAACAACTTTTCATTCATTGATTTTCTTACTCTCTACTAATAATTAATCAATTCCAAATAAGTGCACCTTTGACCTTTTCTTCTTTCACAACTACATTCCCTTCCGTTTCAAACTTCTCACTCCTTCCGCTCTTTGAGATTTTTTTTAAGCACTTAGGAGTTTTTGGATCAAATTCACGGCCAATGAAAAGAAAAGGGATTAAGCTTGGTTTGTGTCTATCAAAGAATAGGCTAAAGGCTCAATGGGGCTAACTAGGATTTAACATTCAAGGTGGGTACGATAGGGGAGAAAATTTTGGTTCATTCAAAGAAGTAACCTACATCCTTTCCTACAATCCACATCCTTCATTTAGTTTAGCCCTTTTCAAGGCAAGTTCTGGAGCACTTCATAATAGCATGAAATATTCGAACACTCACACTCACTTTGTGCTCAACTTAAGACATATTCACAGACTCTTCATTCGATTAATTATAAGGAATTCACTAATTAAGCCTTAGTCACACCGAATCAAATTCTAGGGCCTAGGTATCTCAACATGTTTAACACATTTGCATGCTTCCGTCACGATTCACACTTGATCTTACAATCATGTGTAGCACATAACAAGAATGTCAAGACATTTAAATTATAGCTACACGTTTGGAAAACAACCGAAAGAAAAATCTAAATCCTATCGACTAAATTTCCCTTAAGACGGTCGTCATCCATCCGTCTGGGAACATTCGCTATCTAAGGCGTGGGTTCAGGGGACTATTCTGGAAAAACATAAAAATAAAAACTGAGAAACCAAAACAAACAAATTTCGATAGAAAAAACAATAAATATAATAAAAGATTTTCACATCACAAGCAGCATCTTACTATTTATTAGCACCGGCTACCCTGAATTCATCATCCACATAACATGAAACACGGAGTCATAAATAGCACACATCCACAAGAAGCACAGCTTCCAAGCAGCTAGCACCTAACTACTCCCACCCCACACTTAGCTCGAACACTGTCCTAGTGTTCACATAGTTGCAATTAAAACAAAGTTTGGGTGGTGTAACCCTGATCAATCCAAACCACTCAATCTACCATCGGGTGCCAGCGCCTCATCACCAAGATTAGAATCGTCCCGCCGTCCTCCTCTGACTCAATGTCTGTTCTCCCAGCGTGTTTCCTCTATCCAGTAGGGACGTCATCATCCTGAGCTCGACAAATACGGGCCCCACTCGGCATAAAGCTCGGGAATGCACATTGAATGGATAGTCCATGTATTTTGCCATAATTCATCCTTAGAGTCAGGCCTTCCGCAATGTGCGGTTGCAACATACGCATCCCATACATTGATTATGTATTGATCATCGAGCATGTCGGCTCGGCTAGTGTAAGCACAAAGTGTAAGCACAAACCCATATGTAGTATCAGGTGCTTTGGTTTTAGTGACATTCAAAGCATGCCTGTCAATCTGAGGAATGTAATCCAGGGCCTCTTCTTCAATACCGTGGCCCCTGAGGAAAGTGGTGAGAAGACCACCGAGTGTGACTCATCAATTCTCCTCCAGCCATCGTGTCTGCTACAACTTTGGTGCTATTATTCAGATACCTGTAAAAAATTTCCAACAAACTATCATCTGGGATTTTGTGGTTAGGGCACTTTGTCAACTTCTTATTGAATCTCAACCAAGTTTCATGAAGTGCCTCAGTATTAATTTTTCAAAAATTATAGATCTCATCCTTTAGCTGCAACATCTTGGATGGGGGAAAGAATCTCTCCAAAAAGGCCTGTTTGAGCTCCCTCTAGTTGGGTATGGAGTTGCTGGGCAACTCCGATAACCATAAAGTGGCTTCCCCTGATAGAGAAAAAGGGAAGAGTTTGAGCTGTATGGCATCCTGGCTTACTTCAGGCAACCTGTACGCCTTGCATATTCTTACGAAGTTCATTAAGTGCAGGTTGGCGTCATCCGCTGCGTGACCACTGAACACCCCTTTCATGTTTAAAAATTGAATCATGGTGCTCGTAATGTCAAATTCATCCCCAGCGGGCAATGATGGTGGCACAATTGCTCCAGTCGACCCAACTTCATCGATATCTAGGTCCTCATCATCGAAGAACTGAGGGGAAAATCTATGAGATCTGTTGCCCCTCCAATGTCGACCAACATTTACTATCTCTTCTCTGTCATCTTCCGCATGCTATAGTGCATCTTGCCGAGCTAGCTCGGCTTGCCTAGCTTCTTCAGCTATGCGGGCTTCTCTTTGCTCGTGGTTCTCAATTCTGTGAAGTGATCTTTCGATTTCTGGATCTAGTGGAACAAGGGGATCTACTCTACTCTGGGTTCTTGGCATTCACTGGATAATAGCTTGTGGGTATCAAAAACACAAAAATAAACGTAATTAAGGAAATAACTACAAAAAAGTCAAATACAAGCAAATAACCTAGTCTTAGCCGTACTTCTCGACAACGATGCCACTTTTTGATAATGCTCAAACCACACCTCTTACTGAAGTATGAAGCAGGCGTTTTCAATAAAGAACCCAACTAGAAATTAGGGTCAATCCCACAGGGAATATGGAAGAACTAGATTACGGCCGGCAAGTGAACTTGTGAGGTAGTTACTTCAAAATTGGGGGGTTCTAAAGAAAATCAATGATAAAAACAATTATCAAAAGTCTGGTTTTAAATCAATATTAAAGGATAACTAGGGTTTGTGTTCCCCATGGGTTCATAACTGCTTTGGGTATACACTCGTGGTCATCACCGGTACTTACTTATAGAACTCACAACTTAGGTTCATTCAAACGACCGACCAGTCCCTATTGAATGACTATACTCAATTACTCGACCAAGTCTCTTGAGCGATTTCAAACTATCCGTTATCACTAAGTTCCAGATTTAACTATCCTGCGACCACAATCAAGTTAATACAATGATCATCAAGATCAAGGCTTCGTTGTAATTCTCTTTTCCTAATCTCTACCTCTTAGACCTAAGAAATTAAAGAATTTAGGCATGTCCTAACATTGCGCACCGTTAAGAAACGTTTAAGCATGAAGAGAATACAAAAAGTGTTTGTATTAGTTTTAGAATTACTTTGTGCAACCCTAGCTTGTTAATCCACCATGGTTCCCACAACCCTAGCTATGGAGGTTTTAGACTCTCATAGTTGTAAGGTTGTGAATTGCATTCATG
>JACEIK010009190.1:34940-54245 GCA_018107945.1 Datura stramonium
TGGGCCTCTTCAAACTTTCATCTTCTCAAGCAACGACCGACAGGATGGGTCGTTGTCACCTACAATAAATCTTTGTATCCTCCCGTGGATTATACTGCTTCCTTGACAGGTGGCCCAACCACGACTAATATGATGAGTCGTTTCTTGGACCAACAACTCGGTTTATCCTTTCGTTGCCACCACTGGTCCTTCCTTCACCCTCCTACCATGATCAAAACAACGGACCATTACAAGTTCCAACGGTCCGTTGTCACCATCCGTGCCACCACCAGGGAAACCCGAGGCCCAACCCACGACCACTTACGACGGCTCGTCATTTGCACCAACTAGTCGTTACATGGATCGTTCCTTCTCAGTAGCCCAGTCTGAGATCTCACCAGGACTACTTCCAACAGGCCGTTGTTTGTCACAATGAATCGTTCCTCCCCCGTCCAGCAACTTTTTCCCAGCTTTCAGCAAATTTAATTTCTTAACCCCCGGATCTACTCTTAGGCACTTCAGGGGTATTACAATATCTCCTCCCTGGGAACATTCATCCTTGAATGTCGGCTAAACATACTGAAAGATAGAGACGAAACCGATGTACAAATATCAATCAATCATAGCTAAACACCAACAGAGTATCTGACTTCGAACCAACCTTATTCACTAAATCGGAATATACGCATCTAACACACATACCATGGTTCATGGGGAGCAGAAGAACATGAAACCAACATAGAACTAGTCAAAACACTGAAAAGAATTTTTTTGCCCTTTCTATCCGACACAGAATTGATATAGACTGATCCTTCGTTCTCGAATCGCTTCTTGATAATAAGATAGGATTCGCGATATCTAATCTAGCTGAGGATAAGGAATTCATGAGCACGAGTTATTCCCGACATCTAAAACTGAGCACACACAAGAGATAATCTAACTTTACTGAGTTAATAAACAACTTCTAAAGACTGGGTTCAAGCTGACTACACCGGAAAACATGAATTAACACACATAACTGATTCATAACACAAAAATAAGCATTAAGGACTCATAGGGCAAGACTGGCATCACTGTCTGAAACGGTTACTTCTAAACCTCAGGGATCTGCACATAGGAATGGACACACCTTCACTCCAACTAAATTTACAAGGGAAATTATCTGAACCACGAAGAGATTGACATACTACAACTGCTAAGGTTGAAACTTCATTTCACATATTCACTATTTCCACCTTAGCTTAAAGTCATCATTCTAAGGCTCCCAAATCTTTCTTTGGGTTAGGCTAATTTACTAATTCTTAACTTCTCTTCCACTTCCACCCTTCACCGTGAGCCTAACACTAACAACTACTCACATTACACATGAACAATCCTTTTTCCGCAATCACAATAGAGGTTCTTATTCAATACTAAGGTTGACAACATCCAAAGGGTAACACAAGATTCACAACATAACTATGGCCACTACCGGCGCCTTGCACTTATCCTGATGGGCTGCTATGGCATAAGAGCTGTTTTGACGATACCCGCCACCCGAATTAGAGGATGCACTCTACTGAAACGGGCGGGCTATCGGAGCTGCTGAAGAGGTGGCGTAGAATCTTCTCTCACCTTTCTTAGCCGCTGCGCAATATCGATGCATATGGCACACCTTGCCTCATCAAAAGCAAACATCTGAGCCGGCCATGCATACTCCTAAGATGTGCTTTCCACAGCTCTTACACAATGGGTACGTAATCTCTCTCACCCTGGGATGATACGGGGCACTGACTGTCGAAGGTGCTGGGGCTGATGATTTCTGCTGGTAACATGAGTGATATCCACCACTCGACCTCTGTTGGGAGAACTCTAGATCTCTAGTACTAGCCCTTTTTGCCCCTCTCTCTTTCTCTTTCACCTGTTCTGCTTCCATCTGCTGAGAAAATATCACTAAGCGTGGGAAGTATATGTCCCTGTGCAACATTGCAGTCCTGCATTCCTTGACTAAGGAGTCTGACACTCCATTCACGAACCTGCTCACTCAGGCCCGCTGGTCGGCTACCATTTCCAGCGCATACTTAGATAACCGAGTGAACTCCAACGCATACTCCTGGACAATCATGTCATTCTGCTTCAAGTTAATGAACTCTGCCGCCTTTGCCTCCCTCAACTCCCGAGGGAAAAACCTGTCCAAAAACGCTGTCATAAATTCATCCCAACCTATGGGACCCACTCCAATTCCCTAACTATCCCTCTACTGACAATACCAGATATAAGCAACTCACTTTAACTAGTAGGAGGCTAAGTCTGCACTCTCATTCCCTATAACTCCCATGATGTGAGTAATCTTCTGGATATCTTCCAAAAACTCATACGGGTCCTCATCCACCTTTGACCGTAAGAATTCGGGTGGGTTCATCCGAAGAAAATCTTTTATCCTTACTACAACTTCATTTCCATTCTGAGGAGCACGGGCCACCGCCTGCTGGTTAATCTGAGCGGTCAGGGTCTGTGCCAACATGTGGAAGACTGCTCGGGACTCAGCATGAGTAACATGATCATCCATTGGGTTCTCCTGGGCTGGTGGTACTTGCTGGCGACCATTACCACGTCCTCTTCCATTCGCTCATTGGGGAGTCATTATCTGCGAGCGAATAAAGCATGAGTTAGGGAAAAGAACTGTTTAGAGCTTCATACTCTACGCACAATAAGAATCATGAAGAAAAGCTAACATTCCTAAAATGTCTCATAGCCTTTTCGTCATAAGTATGGAGCGCTTCATACCAATGAAGAAGACTCTACGTAATGCGTCTTCCAGACACCCTAGAACACTCCAAACCTTTGCTGATACAAAGTTTGTCACGACCCAAGTTTACACCCTAGCCGTAACACGGGAAAAGAAACCCCGAAAGGCTCCAAGTCGACCCATGGCATAATCATTAGCATACACTTAACATAACATACGACTAGCAACGTGAATAAGCGGAAGCTAATAACAAGCATCTAATATAACCCATAATAGAAATTTCAACAACACTGAGATACAACGCTGAATCTGTCTAACAAGTTTGAAAGCCTTCTACTAACTGAGGAGTTGCTGGGACAAGCCCCCCAGCTAACTCCCAAATTATGAAAACTGAAACATAATAAAAATAAGAATATAAGCCACGTTCTCGGAAGATGAGGACTCACCACTAGCAGCTGGGAGAAAGGAGAAGCGTATCTAGCCATGCGGCTGAACCTGGAGACCTGAATCTATATCATAAAATGATATAGCACAAGAGGCGTGCGGTCAGTACTTGAAATGTATTGAGTATGCAGGAAGCGTAATTGAACTAAACAAATATACAAAGAAGAAGTAATTTAACCACACATTAATAGTAATATAACTGAAAGGAGATACAACAATCTTATATGAGATCTAAATATACATATTAACATAATCACTTATAGAGACATTCATTAACATAAGATCAACTAATGCGCAACATGTAACAAACAGAAATAATACAGAGGTACGATGCCGTGACTAATATCAAGAGGGTCCCTGACTATCCAAGGGAGAGTCCCTAACTGTCAAAGGGAGCGTCCCTGAATATTAAAGGAAGCGTCTCTGACTATCAAAGGAAAACATTCTTGCTAGGGAGAATCCTTGTCTGTCAAAGGGAAAGAGATGCTATGATATAGAGAGTCACTGACGGGCTAGGGATGTTAGTCCCGACCAACTAAGGAAAAACATGCATGGCTAGTATCTAGGGATGTAAGTGTAGGGAAACATTCTTGCTAACGAGAATCCCGACTGACTAGGGAAACATTTCTGCTAATGAGAATCCCGAATGACTAGGGAAACATTCTTACTAACGAGAATCCCAATTGAATAACGCTAATATAAATTGAAACAACTAATCATAGACAAGAACCTTTACTGATGTTCATCATACAACATTCCTTTCGACAAGATTGGGGCTACTTTCTGATAACAACAAACCCAACAA
Source organism: Datura stramonium (assembly GCA_018107945.1). Lineage (NCBI taxonomy): Eukaryota > Viridiplantae > Streptophyta > Magnoliopsida > Solanales > Solanaceae > Datura > Datura stramonium. The sequence goes on from JACEIK010009190.1 coordinate 38,897, forward strand.
TTGCGATATCATTCACATCATCATGTAGCATAAGGTCATGAACGATTAATAAATTCCACTTATACTTTATATAAGATGCATGGCTTCATTTATTTAAAAACATACCACAAGCTAACATTTTATAAAAGTTGGGAGACTTCACTCCAAACAATGTAGTAAGCTTAGTTCGGAAAGATCATCATTTAAAATCGACATGTGGGCATTACCTAAAGCTTTGTCACACTTGGATCTAATCAATTCATTTTGAAAGCAACAATATAATAATGGGTGGTTTTAGAAACGTGCTTTACATCATCAACCTCATCATCATTTCACATCTATCATGAAGCACTTCTTTTACGAACTTTTCATCCATGGGCATTTTAGATTCAAAGATTTAGAAGAAAAATAATTTTATTAAGAAAAATAATTTATAATCCGCCCAAGCTTCATAATCTATCAAGTCATACCCAATCAATTCAATCAAAACATAGCGACAACACATAATTTACTTCAATTGCTCAAGCCCACAACTTCAACTCAACCCAACATATTCGTCAATGTCATAATCAAGTCATTGGGGTTAATTATACAATATTTCCACAATTCCATCATGTTCATGGATTACTACGATTATCAAGGGAGAAATGAACAAATCCCATTCAATACTCAACCTAATTTATGAAGAACATACTACACTCATACATTCTCAACCTATATATCGTAATTCAAGATAACTCATCAATTAATAACCGTACTAAATTAACAATCGCAGTAGATATTAGCATTTAAGAGGAACAAAGAAGAATTTACCCTTTTTACAAACCCTAGATCATGCTTTTCTAGATTCATTGAAATCAAACATTTAATGAAAATATTTTTTTGGGACACAAGGATGGAAAAGTATCCTTGTTGAAAGACTCGCATACCTGGTAGGAGAATAATCCACTCGAATCGCACCTTGAAGCTCTTGAAGAAAACCCTTGGAAATCCTTGAACTCGGGGAAGGGGAGGAATAAAGGTTTGAGAGAGCATTTTTAGAGAATGAGAGATTAGGCTTAGGAAAAATCCTTAAAAACATTCCAAATAGTACCTAAGACGACGTCACTTTAATGCTGGATGCACTGGATTTTACCAAAATGCCCCTGAGAAAACCTGAAAATTTGCCGGAACTGGAACCCACGACCCTCAGGACGAGTCATTGTCTCATACAACGACTCATCACTTCCATGCGTTTAATTCACTGGGCCTCTTCAAACTTTCAGCTTCTCAAGCAACGATCGACAGGACGGGTTATTGTCACCTACAACGAATCGTTGTATCCTGTGACTGATGGCCCAACCAAGACTGATATGACGAGTCGTTGCTTGGACCAATGACTCATTGTATCCTTCCGTTGCCACCATTGGTCCTTCCTTCACCCTCCTACCACGATCAAAACAATGTACCATTACAAGTTCCAACGGCTCATTGTTACCATCCTTGCCACCACTAGGGAAACCCGAGGTCCAACCTATGACCTCTTATGATGAATCGTCATTTGCACCAACGAGTCGTTACATGGCTCGTTCCTTCTTAGTAGCCTAGTATGAGATCTCACCACGACTGCTTCCAATGGGTCGTTGTTTATCACAGTGACTCGTTCCTCCCATCCTGCAATTTTTTCCCAGCTTTCAGCAAATTTAATTTTTTAACCCCCGAGTCTACTCTTAAGAACTTTTGGGGTATTACACGGGACAACGAACCCCGAAAGACACCAAGTTGACCCATGGAATAACCATAGCATACACTTAACATTTGAGACGACCAGCAACGTGAATAAGAGGAAGCTAATAACAAGCTTCTAATATAACCCATAATAGAAATTTCAACAACACTGAGATACGACGCCGAATCTGTCTAACAAGTCTGAAAGCCTTCTACTAACTAAGGAGTTGCTGGGATAAGCCCCCCCCAGCTAACTTCCAAATTCTGAAAACTGAAACATAATAAAAGTAAGAACATAATCCACGTCCTCGGAAGATGAGGACTCATCACTAGCAGCTGGGAAAAAGGAGAAGTGTATCTAGCCACGCGGCTGAACCTGGAGACTTGAATCTATATCATGAAATGATATAGCACAAGAGGCGTGCGGTCAGTACTTGGAATGTACTGAGTATGCAGGAAGCATAATTGAACTAAAAAAATATACAAAGAAGAAGTAATTTAACCACACATTAATAGTAATATAACTGAAAGGAGATACAACAATCTTATATGAGATCTACATATACATATTAACATAATCACTTATAGAGACATTCATTAACATAAGATCAACTGATGCGCAACATGTAACAAACAGAAATAATACAGAGGTACGATGCCGTGACTAATATCAAGAGGGTCCCTGACTTTCCAAGGGAGAGTCCCTAACTGTCAAAGGGAGCGTCCCTAACTATCAATTGGAGCGTCTCTGACTATCAAAGGAAAACATTCTCGCTAGGGAGAATCCCTGACGGTCAAAGGGAGAGAGATGCTCTGATATAGAGAGTCACTGAAAGGCTAGGGATGCTAGTCCCGACCAACTAAGGAAAAAATGCATGGCTAGTAGCTAGGGATGTGAGTCTAGGGAAACATTCTTGCTAACGAGAATCCCGACTGACTAGGAAAACATTCTTGCTAACGAGAATTCCGACTGACTAGGGAAACATTCTTACTAACGAGAATCATGACTGACTAACGCTAATCTAAATTGCAACAGCTAATCAGAGACAAAAACCTTTACTGATTTTCATCACACAACATTCCTTTCGACAAGGTTGGGGCTACTTTATAATAACAACAAACCCAACAATTGCGATATCATTCACATCATCATGTAGCATAAGGTCATGCATGATTACTAGATTCCACTCATACTTTATCAAAGATATGGCTTCATTTATTTCAAAACATACCACAAGCTAACATTTTATAAAATTTGGGAGATTTCGCTCCAAACAATATGGTTAGCTTATTTAAAAAAGATCATCATTTAAAATCGACATGTGGGCATTACCCAAAGCTTTGTCACACTTGGATCTAATCAATTCATTTTGAAAGCAACAATATAATAAGGGTAGTTTTAGGAACATGCTTTTCATCATCAACATCATCATCATTTCACATTTATTATGAAGCACTTCTTTTACGAACTTTTCATCCATGGGCATTTTAGATTCAAAGATTTAGAAGAAAAACAATTTTAGTAAGGAAAAAAATTTAGAATCTGCCCAAGCTTCATAATCTATCGATATAAGTACCACCTAATCGTACCCAATCAATTCAATCAAAACATGGTGACAACACATAATTTACTTCAATTGCTTAAGCCCACAACCCAACATATTCGTCAATGTCATAATCAAGTCATTAGGGTTAATTATACAACATTCCCACAATTCCATCAAGTTCATGAATTACTACGATAATCAAGGGAGAAATGAACAAATCCGATTCAATACTCAACCCAATTTATGAAAAACATACTACGCTAATACATTCTCAACCTATATATCGTAATTCAAGATAACCCATCAATTAATAACCCAATTATATTCACAATTGCAGTAGATATTAGCACTTAAGAGGAACAAAGAAGAATTTACCCTTTTTACAAACCCTAGATCATGCTTTTCTAGATTCATTGAAATCAGATATTTAATGAAAATATTTTTTTGGGACACAAGGATGGAAGAGTATCCTTGTTGAAAGACCCGCATTCCTGGTAGGAGAATAATCCACTCAAATCGCACCTTGAAGATCTTGAAGAAAACCCTTTAAAATCCTTGAACTTGGGGGAGGGGAGGAATAAAGGTTTGAGAGAGTATTTTTAGAGAATTAGAGATTAGCCTTAGGAAAACCCTTTAAAAACGTCCCAAATAGTACCCAAAATGACGTCACTTTAAAGCTGGATGTATGGGATTTTACCAAACTTCCCCTGAGAAAACCTGAAAATTTTCTCGAACTGGAACCCACGACCCTCAGGATGAGTCGTTGTCTCATACAATGACTCATCACTTCCATCCGTTGAATTAACTGGGCCTCTTCAAACTTTCATCTTCTCAAGCAACGACCGACAATATGGGTCGTTGTCACCTACAATGAATCGTTGTATCCTCCCGTGGATTATGCTGCTTCCTTGACTGGTGGCCCAACCATGACTAATATGATGAGTCGTTTCTTGGACCAACAACTCGATTTATCCTTTCGTTTCCACCACTGGTCCTTCCTTCACCCTCCTACCATGATCAAAACAACGGACCATTACAAGTTCCAACGGCCCGTTGTCACCATCCGTGCCACCACTAGGGAAACCCGTTATAATGAATCGACAGAATGGGTCGTTACTCCAAACAACGACCCGTTACTGCCTCCCGTTCCTAGATAAATTCCAACTCAGGTCTTCAACCATGACTAGTCAGGATGAGTCATTACTAGTCCCAACGACTCGTTGTTTTCGGCCGTTACCACCACTTCTCATCTTCTGGAAGACCCCCCAATGGAAACCTACCACGACACATTGTCCCATACAATGAGTGATTCCATGACACGAGACAGTCACCTTGACAAGGACCACCCCCACAACAATCTCTTACCATGACTCGTTACTCTGACCAAGGAGTCGTTCCTTGGCTCGTTGGTCCTGGACCTGCTGACCATATTCTCACCAGGACATGGACCAACGGTCCGTGGGAGTTTCCCATGACTCGTACAACAGGTCGTCCTGTGATCTTTTCCCAACTTTTCTACTATTCTCATTCCCAAATCCCATGTCTATCCTTAGATACTTCTGGGGTATGACAATATCTCCCCCTTGGGAACATTCGTCCTCGAATGTGAATGAACATGCTGAAAATCTGGGGAAAGAAACTACCGTACCAAACACTAGACATCTAAAGCTGAAAATTGATGAAGTGACTGACTTCGAATTAGAGTACATGACTGAACTGAATTCATGAATCACACATACATGTATTGACATGAAAGAAACTGGAACACATAAACTGAACATGAAACTGAATAGAATACTAAGGAGGAAACTAATACCTCAAGATGAAACTGAGCCGGAAGGGAATAGATGCGGGTATTTAGCCATCATATCTGCTTCAGCTTCCCACGTAGCTCCCTCAACATGCTGATTCTCCAACAAAACCTTTACTGAAGCTACTTCCTTATTTCTTAGCTTCTGCACCTAACAATCAAGTATTTCCACTAGAACCTCTTCGTAGCTGAGGCTATCCTTCACACCTACGCTTTCCACCGGGACAACCAAGGCCGGATCACCCATGCACTTCTTCAAAAGCGACACATAAAACACCGGATGCACTGAAGCCAATTTTGAGGGCAATTCCAATTCATAAGCTACCTTACCAACCTGTCTCATAATTCAGTATAGACCAACATAACTGGGACTGAGTTTCACTTTCTTTTTGAATCTCATCACTCTCTTTATGAGAGATACCTTCAAAAACACCCATTCATCAACTTCAAACTCAAGCTCTCTCCTCCTCACATCCACATAGGACTTTTGATGACTCTGGGTTGTTTTCAACCTTTCCTTTATAAGTTGAACCTTCTCCATAACCTCATGGATTGAATCTGGTCCTATTAATGTAGCTTCGCTGATTTCGAATCAACCAATACACGATCTATATCTCCGCCCATAAAGAGCCTCAAAAGGAGCCATCTGAATGCTAGAATGGTAGCTATTATTATATGTAAATTCAATGAGAGGAAAATGATCATCCCAACTACCCTTGAAATTAATAACACACGCTCTTAACATATCCTCAAGAGTCTGAATGATCCGTTCAGCCTGACCATCTGTTTGTAGGTGAAATGCTGTGCTAAGCTTGACCTGAGTACCAAGTCCCTTTTGGAACGATCCCCAAAACTGGGAGGTAAACTGAGTACCTCTATCTGATATGATGGAAAAGGGCACTCCATGCAACCGAACTAACTCCCAAATATAAAATTTAGCATAATCCTCCGCTGAATTGGTAGTTTTGACTGGTAGAAAATGAGCTGCTTTAGTCAACCTATCTACAACAACTCAAATAGAGTCATACTTCGACGAGTGCGAGGCAACCCCGTAATGAAGTCAATATTGATTTCCTCCCACTTCCAAGTAGGAAGGCTAATGTGTTGAAGCACAACTCCAGGTCTTTGATGTTCAACCTTCACCTGTTGACAATTTGGACACCTAGCCACAAACTCTGCTATGTCCTTCTTCATGCCATTCCACCAATAAACCTCTCATTGGTCATGGTACATCTTGGTGGCACCTAGATGTATAGAACATCTAGAACCATGAGCCTCATGCAACATCCGCTCCACAAGTCATCAACTCCTGGCACACACAAACGACCCTGATATCGTAGTATACCATCTCCCCCTTAGGAGAATACCTCCACCTTTTGATCCTGAACAAACTTCCTTCAACTTTGCTAAGATAGGATCCTCACCTTATCTAGCTTTGACCTCGATCACCAAGGAAGATTCTGATCCATTTTGAACAATGACACCACCATCCATCAAGTGGAAAAGACGAAATCCTAGTCGTGCAAGGTGATGCACATCCTTCACCAACTCTTTCCTCTCCTCATCTACATGGGACACACTCTCTATAGAAAGCCTATTAAGAGAATCCGCCACCACATTAGCCTTGCCCGGATGATAAAGGACACTCATATCATAATCTTTAAGAAGCTCCAACCACCTCCTTTGACGTAGATTTAGATCCTTCTGGGTAAACACATACTGTAGGCTTTTCTGGTCCTTAAACACATCTACATGGACCTCGTACAGATAGTGCCTCCAAATCTTTAAGGAAAATATTACCGCTGCCAACTCGAGGTCATGAGTCGGATAGTTCTTCTCATAGATTTTTAGCTGTCTGGAAGCATAGGCTATAACCTTGCCGTGCTGCGTTAATATACAACTAAGGCTGACACTCGAGGCATCACAATAAACCACAAACCCATTGGTACCCTCAGGTAGGGTCAACACTAGTGCTAAGGTGAGTCGAGTCTTCAACTTTTGGAAGCTCTTCTCACAAGCCTCCAACCACTGAAACTTCACTTTCTTATAGGTCAACTCAGTCAATTGTACTGCAATGGATGAAAACCCTTCAACAAACATCTGGTAGTAACCAGCTAAACCCAAGAAACTCCTGATATTTAAAGGACTAACTGGTCTGGCCAATTCTTCACAGCTTCTATCTTCTAAGAGTCCACCTGTACACCCTCACTTGACATCACATGACCTAAAAATACTATCGAGTTTAACTAAAACTCACACTTGCTGAATTTAGCTTACAATTGGCGATCCTTAAGAGTCTATAGTGCCACGCTTAAATGAGCGCCATGCTCCTCCTCGCTCTGAGAGTATATGAGAATGTCATCTATGAACACGATCACAAACATATATAAATACGGCTTGAACACTCTATTCATCAAATCCATAAAAGTTGCAGGAGCATTTATTAGTCCAAAAGACATAACTACAAACTCATAGTGACCATACCGAGTCCTAAAGGCTATCTTCAGAATGTCACTCTCTCTAACCCTGAGCTGATAATACCTGGATCTGAGGTCTATCTTTGAAAAACACTTAGCACCATGAAGCTAGTCAAATAAATCATCATTCCCGGGGAGGGGATACCTGTTATTGATTGTCACCTTGTTTAATTGCCGGTAATCAATGCACATCCAAAGGGAACCATCCTTCTTTCGGACAAAGAGAACTGGTGCACCCTATGGGGACATGCTTGGTCTAATGAAATCCTTGTCTAAAAGATTCTTCAACTGCTCCTTCAACTCCTTTAGCTCAGTTGAAGCCATTCTGTAAGGAAGAATAGATATAGGCTGTGTATCGGGAATAAGGTCAATACCAAAATTGATCTCTCACTCGGGAGGAATTCTTGGTAAATCATCTGGGAACACTTCTGGATATTCACACACTACAGGAATTGACTGAATAGTTGGGGTTTTGGATGTTGCATCCTTAACCCTAACTAGATGGTATACACAACCTTTAGAAATCATATTTCTGGCCTTAAGATAGGAAATAAAGTGACCTACAAGCACAACTGAACTACCCTTCCACTCTAGGACTGGCTCACCCAAAAATAGGAACTCTACTGTATGGTTCTATAATTTACTGAGACAAAACATGCAATCAACCAATCCATGCCAAAGATAACATCGAAATCTGTCATGGCTAGCTCTACTAAATCTTCTGAGATGACTTTCTGAAGGATTGTGATAGGGAAATTTCTATATACCTGTTGAGCTATAACTGAATCATCACTAGAGTAGAGACCGAGAAGGGTTCTGATAGGATTTTGGGATAGACTCTGAAGCTACTAGAAACATAGGGTGTCACAAAAGATAAAGTATCCCCTAGATCTAACAATGCATATACAACAAGGTGGAATACTCGTAACATACCGGTGACCACATCTGGTGAAATCTCTTGCTCCTGGCGAGATGCAAGGGCATAAAACTTGTTCTAGCACTAGCTACCACCTACACTGGTGGACGCAACCTACTGTGCTGGATGTGGTAGTGCTGCTATTGAGCTGGTAGCCTGAGCACATCCTCTACCATCACCCTGTCTAGACAAAGGACACTTCCGGCGCCTGTGCCCAAGTCTACCACACCCAAAACAGATACCTGACTCAATCAAGCACTCCCTTATGTGATTCTAGCCACACTTTTGGCAGACCGAAAAGATACGCTTCCCCTGCATGCTCCTCTATCCCCTCAAACCTAATGCTCCACTTATATGATCACCTCGCGGTCTAGATAGAGCACTGGTTGATAATGGTGCTGGAGCTAATGACCTTTGATGAGACTGCTAGCGATTTCCTGCTCCCTATGTCTGTCGGGTGAACCCATAATTGTATGTCCTAGCCCTCTTGGTCTCCTTCTCACTCAGATGCACCACCTCCACCTGCTAGGTGTACAAAACTAATCTAGGAAATTCAATGTCCTGATGAAGTATAGAGGTCCTACAATCCTTAACCAGGTAGTTCGCTATTCTGTGCACAAACCAACTCACCCGAGCTCTCTGATCAGCCACCATCTCTGGTGCATATTTGGAAAAGCGGGTGAACTCCAAAGCATACTCCTGGACTATCATATCATTCTGCTTCAGGTTCATAAACTCAATTGCTTTGATTTTCCTCATCTCTCAAGGAAAGAACCGATCCAAAATCACAGAATGGAACTCCTCCCAACCAATGGGGCGCAGTCCAACTGTCTTGCTATCCTTTCATTACTTGAACCAAATATGCACAACCCCTTTAAACTGATACAAGGCTAAATCTGTACACTCCTCCCCCATCACCCCCATGATCTGGATGATCTTTAGAATTTCATCAATAAACTCATACGGATTCTCACCCACCTTCAATCCGAGAAACTCTGGAGGGTTCATCCTCAGAAAATGTATAACTCTCACCACTACCGCATTCCCGTTCTGCGGGACATTTGCTACCGCATGTTGGTTGACTTGGGCGATCAAAGCCTGAGCTAACATCTGAATGGCTTCCCTAAACTCTACATGGCCACTTGCTCGGGAATATAATCCTCGAGGGCTGGTGGGGCCTACTGGTTCCCATCCCCATTGCCATTCTCATGGACATTCATATTTTTGTTTCTTCTTCCATTAACTCGGCGAGGAAGCATGATTCTGCAAACGCGTATAACACAAGTTAGAAGGATAGAGAGACATTTCATTGCACGACATAGATCATGAAAGAAGGGACATTTCCTAAAACATTTCATAGCCTCTTCATCATAATTGTGGTGCACTTTACACCCATGAAAAAGACTCCACTTAATGTGGTTTTAGACACTCTAGGACACTTCAAAACCTAAGGCTCTGATACCAAGTTTTTCATGACCCAAGCATAGGCCCGGATAGAGACATGGGATAGGAACCCCAAGAGACTCCAAGTCAACCCATGACATGAGCATAGAAGCTAAAAGAATAAAATAAGCGAAACATGATAAAATAAAACATGCTTAAGAGGAAGTCTGGATACATATTAACCTAAAATAGAGTCAACAACGACAAGCTGATTTCTTCATAATGTCTGAAAAGCCTCTAACATAACCGATGAGCTGATGGCACAACATCTCCAACTAGCTCGTCAATAGTTTGGATATGAAATAACATAACAACGGATAACTGAATGTCCTCGAAGGATGAGGACTCACCAACGTTGGCTAGACAGACCTGAGGGGAAAGCAAGATAGAGTATGCAGTCAGTACTTGAAATGTGTTGAATACGCAAGGCAAGTAAAAACGGATAATTAAAATACATAAGAGTTTATAAGAGTAAGACAAAGTTTGTTTATGAAAGCTCGTAAGCCGTTTGGAAGGAAGACAAAGTTCTACAACTAGGTTTTCTCTTCTTTATTTCGTATTTTCGTATGATGATGACTAAATATTTGTTTTTTCGCTTTTCTATGAATGGCTAAACTCATATTCTAGGGTTGTGTCCATGGTGATTAGTTGATTGTTTGTAAGACTAATTAAATTTGGTTTTGATTCTTCTTTTATGGTTATTTGTATTTATTTATGTTAATTTATTATTTATAAGATTGATCACCTTCTAAGTAATCTGTTGGCTTTCGATTGAACTTGGGAAAGGAAATCGACAGGGTTAAAAATAAAAACAAAACGGGAATTCAAAGACCCTTGAACCTATTGGTGATAGGATAGAAGTAGTTTTTGAGGATAGGAATTTACCCTTCAACCCCGTTTAGTTGAAATACAAGTAGGCATAACCATCATTTCATGATTCTCCTGCGACCATAGGGATATAGGCGTTAGGGTTCATGAAATAGTTCTTGGATGCTAGGGATAATAACAAAAAATGGGATAGTAACTTGCAACTAACAACCATAGGATGAATCATGCCGGTTTAACTTTGTTTGAAAAATTCAACTTGAAACCAACCAAGTGCCATTGCCCTAGTCTTTCACCATCATTGAAATACAATCATGCTTGCATTTGTTTTAGTTAAATATTATATTTGGAGTTTTAGTAGTTTAATTTTTCAAATCAATCTTCATTTTGACTATTTGATAGATTAGTGAAAACGAAGTGACAACATTATAATGATTAAATTGACAAGTTCCTTGGGTACAATATTTGGAATTCAAAATTCTATATTACTTGACGACCACATGCGCTTGAGTGTGCTTGGGTTACATCATGTTTTTGGTGCCATTGCCGGAGACTTGAATATTGTTTAATCATTTGTAGGTTAGAATTTTATTTCACTAGTCTGTATTTTACGTTTGTTTCTTGTTTTTATGGAAGTTCACAGGGTTGATTGCCTCAGTGTATGCCAAGCACCAGAAGTGAAGGACCACCATTGGCTTCTCTTGATCTTGAAATAGCTAGAGCCTTTCGAAGGTTTTTAAGGTTGTCTATGGAAAACAACGGGCAAGCAACAGGTGAAGAGAATGAGAGAGTTCCAATGATGCATTTTTCTAGGACTAATTTGGAGAACGCTTCTAAAGCAATTGTCAAATCGGCCATCACTGGAAACTTTGAGCTGAGAGAAAGGACTATGCGGTTGGTCCAAAACACTTGCCAATTTTAGGGAATGCTGCATGAGGATCCCCACAGGCATCTAATGACATTTGTAGAGCTGAGTGAAAACTTCCACTTGTTAAGTTGACTCTATTTTCGTTCTCACTGATCGGAGAAGCCAAGGAGTGGCTTCAGAATGAGCCTGCAGGATCTATCACCACTTGGGAGATTCTCTCTAATAGGTTCAGCAATTAGTTTTTCTCATCTAGAAGAACTAAAGAACTGAGGGAAAAGATCTCCGGATTGGTACAAAAAGATGGAGAAACACTAGCTCAAGCATGGGAATGTTACAAGGATTACTTGAGGGATTGTCCACACCACATGCAACCTAAGGAGATAATTGGGAACAACTTCATTGAGGTTCTAAAGACCAAGTCTAAGATACTCCTTGACGCTACTGCATAGGGACAGATTCTGTCCAAAATTTATGATGAAATTGAGGCTCTCTTGAACCTTATGTCTGCTGGGAGTCAGGTTTATCAAGACTCAGGCAGAGGATTTGCAGCAACAAAGGTGTCAGAAAAGCTTAAGGTGGATGGTGTAGCGGCAATCAAGGCAGACATTAGCCAGTTGGTGAATGCGATCAATAAGTTGGTGACCACACCAGCACGAGGCCAAGTGCAACAAGTACAATAGGTATAAATCCAACCACCATCATGTGAGGCGTGTATACAAAGCCACGCCTATTCAGGTTGTTGTCTTAATCCTGAGTCTATATATTTTGTGGGACAACAAGGTTATGGTGGAGGTTTTGCAGGTAATGGATACAATTAGGGGTACTGGAGTGGAGAAAATCCCTCATAGGGAGGGAATCAAAACTTCCAAAGGACCCAAAACACTTTTCAAAGGCCATAGGGCCAACAACAGAATAGTTCTCTTGAGGAGACAATGAAGCAATGGATGGTGCAACAAACACATAGATCACAGGGGGCACTCTCAGATAACACCGAGAAGAACCCAAAGAAAAATGTAAATGCTATCTTCTTGCGCAGTGGTAAAGAGCTGGTTGGGGTTATCCCCAGAAAAGAAAAATTTGATGAGGAATAGGCCGTGAGATCCAAGACAGAGGTGGGGAAGTCTAGCAACCCACAACTGAAAATTGTAGTAGCTAGACTCCTCCCCCATTTTCTCAAAGGTTGAAGAGGACACAACCTTTAGTAAGTTTCTTGAGTTGTTAAAGTAGGTTCATGTGAATATTTCATTGGTGGAGCTTTTGCAGGAAGCTCTGAAGTATGCCATGTATCTCAAGAATATAGTGGCCAATAAGAGAAGGCACACAGAGTTTGAAACCATGGCTCTTATGGAAGAGTGCAGTTCCTGAATCAAGAACAAAATTTCTAAAAAGCTAAAGGATCCCAGCAGCTTCACTATCCCTATCACTATTAGGAGAAAGGAAGTTGGTTCGGCCTTATGTGATTTGGGAGTGAGCACCAATTTGATGCCTACATCCCTATTCAGAACTCTGGGGTTAGGTGAACCACGTTCTACCACAATGATGCTGCAGCTTGAAAATCAGTCTCTGGCCTATCCTGAGGGAATCATTGAAGAGGTCTTGATTATGGTAGGACCTTTCATCCTGCTGGTGGACTTTATAATCCTTGACTATGAGGCAGATGCAATAGTTCCCCTCATTTTGGGGAGAGATGTTTTAGCCACCACCGAGGCTATCATACATGTTTAGTCGGGAAAGATATCTATGAGAGTAGATGGTTAGGAGACAATGATACAAGTGTTCAGAGCAACACGAATGCCACCTCTATGAGGACTTCAATGTGAAGTTGGCAGGAGAACCTGGAGGTTGTAATCAGTTAGTGGAGCAACAAATGCTGCATGAAAGTTTAGCAGATCCTTCGTATGGTCACAAGTCTACTCTAATGAAGGAGTGATGGGGACCATAGTGGTGCTGCGATATTAAATCAGGCGCTGCATAGGAGGAAACCCATGAATATCATGCCACGACTATAACTAAGGTGCTTGGTGGGAAGCAACCCATCCTTCCAACATTTTGTATTTTTTTATTTGTTTGTAGAGACGAACATGGCGTAAGAGGAAAGAACAAACTGGGACATTGAGCTTAAAAGTGTAAGTCTAAGGTGAGATGCCTAACATTAGGTGCCAGGAGTTAAATCCTAGAAGAAGAAAAAAATTTTCAGGTGAGGCTATGAGTGGCGCGCCGTGCTAGCCCCTATCTCCAGAGAAATTTTTTTCTAAGTCTGTGGTGAGATAGAGGGGTCTGTGTGCCAGGGGCTTGCTGGATGAAACATTTTGGTCAATTTGAGTCAATATTGATTCGAAGGACCTTATAATTACATAAAATCCCATTCCCACTTGTTTATTTAAAGTCACATTCATCCTTTTCCCTCAAAAAGTTGAAAAAGAAAAAGAAAAACAAAAATTCATGTCTCTCTCCTCTCTTAGGTCATAGCTCTCCCACTCCCCTTTCCCCTCCATTGTTGTCTTCTCCAAAAAGTTGGTGAAGCTCTCATCTTCAATTCAAGTAAGTATATTTCTTCTCTCTTGTTTGAATAATGATGAAAGCATGCTCCCACACCCCTCTTCCCCAAGATTTAGAATCCAAAATCACCATTTTTGGTGAAAAGCTTGAATTTCATGTTTTGGGTTTTATAAGCTTAATGTCTTAAATTCTTCCATGATTTTATGTTTTCTTTGTTGGGTAGCTTGATTCTTGGTTGAATATGGTGATTTGAACTTGTGGGGATGATGGGGGTTGGTGAATTGAATTCTTGAATGTTGGTGGGTAGATGTATTATAATTGTAGAGAGAGAAAGTACACTGGTATTGAATTCTTTAATGTGATAAATGCTTGAGTTGGTGAGATTCTTTATTAATTCATGTTGGATGGTAGTAAGTTGCTTATTCCTGGTTGATTGAGTTGAATATTGTTACTTCTATAAATAAATGACTTGAATTATGAATTGGAGGAGGAAAGTGAGAGGGATGACCTAGTTGAGGCATTCTTGAAAAAAGTTGAAGTTAGAGGAAAGTGGAAAAGAAATAAAGAAAAAATTCATGAACTTGGCGTAGTATGGAGTTAGTGAATTACATTGAATTGTTGAGATTGAATGGTGATGGGAGAAGTCTTGAGTACTCTATTTGACAAATTCTCACAAGCATGCTAGCAAATAAAGTGTGGGGTGGATTTTGCACCTTCAACACTTAATTAGTTAGCCATTTTGTTCAGGAGCTAATTTTGTGAAGTTTTTGATTTTTTATTGTTAGGTACCATGGCATCAAAAGGAAAGGAGGTGGTTGTTGTAGATCCAAGTGTCAAGAGGGCTAGAAAAGGAAAAACTAGGCTAGTTCTTCAGCTTCCAAAGTTGGCCCCGCGAGGAGATTTGGAGCAAAAGTGGCAGAGCCTCATGGGCTTACTTGGTTTAACACTAAAAAAGAAGCCAAGTATGCACCTGAGAATTGGATAGATGAGTGCCACTTGGCACTTGAGTTCCTGTCCATTCGGGACAAGATACGTGAGTTGGGAGTTGATTATGTCTTCACTGAGCCGGAGAGGTGCAACCTCACTTTGGTGAGGGATTTCAACGCAAATTGGGATACTTCATTCGAAGAGAGAACTAAGGTAAAGATCAGAGGTAAGGTGGTGCCGTTCACATTTAAAAGGTTCAATGCCTTCCTAGAGACACCTGTAGTAGACCCTTTAGAGTATTTCATCTTGTTGGAGAAGCCTCCATACAGAGACAATCGTCACACTTTATAT
>JACEIK010009191.1:1522-12101 GCA_018107945.1 Datura stramonium
TAGCTTAGACTAGTAATAACAATAACATATTCAATATAATCTTATAAAATAGAACCTGAACAAAATTGTAACACCCCGATAGTTTGAGCCATAAAATCGTGCTTTCAAGGTAGGACTAAGAGTACCTAATAGGCTAAGAAGGAAGTGTTATGAGTTATTTGAATCACTATATGATCATATTTAATATTGGACGTCGATCAAGTCGTAGAACACATTTCGAAAAAAGTTATTGCAAAATTTCCTTCTTGAGATTCCTTGAAATTTAGGTCAAATATATTGAAGTGTTTCTACAAATCTATAAGGAGTTAGGGGTGTTCTACCTATCAAATTAAATATCTATGAGTCTAGTTTTCATAGCATTAAACCGTTCCTCAATACGACTTCGGAGTAGAGAGATATTCGCATTTTCGCGAGACCGCACAAGCAGGCACCTCACAAGGGTCTAAGGCGGTGGAAGACTATAAAAAGCCCCTTGGTCGGTTGGTTGCCTTATTTTCTTATTTTCCAGAACTTCTCACGTCCAAAACCTCTCTCAAGGTTCTTTCCATGGTTTCCTTTGGGTTTTGGGGCTAGAATCCATGGTTCAACATGGTTTTGGTATCGAAAAGTCGGGAATCGCGTGTAGCTTGCGTTTTGGTGTCTTTTTCGGGTTGTTGGTGGTTGTTTCATGGTGAAGCTGTTGGCAAGACTTCTTCCTTTGATTTTCCTTGGTTTTTGAGTTTGGTTATAGGTGTGTTAACCCCATTAGGTTGTTGTCTCGGAGTTTCTACCGTTGAATTCCTATAAATCTTGTCAGTAAGCTTCGTTTGCCTTGTTTTATTGTTGAGTTGTGTTGGCTGCATTTTGGCAGAATATTGGACTGCCTATAGGTAGTAGGTTCATGATGTTGAAGGCTCAAGTTCGTCTAGGCTTGAAGCTAAGATATGTTAGGCTTGTCCCACCCTTTGTCGGTATGAATTCCATAGTCGCTGTCGTTTGTGTTGACGTATGTGTTTGCTATTTTGTGATGGCTTGTGTTTCTACTATTATTGAACTCTTGTTCTGCTGTTTATATGGTGATAATGGTGTGTTTGAGGTGCTGGTTTGGTTGGTGGCTCGAGCTTGAGTGCGGAGAATCGTAGTGATGGCAAGTTGTTAGGCTCATGTCGAGAGGCCATGTGTGAGGTGTGTGATTCTTGTAGCAAGTTGTGGGTTGTTAGTGTGAATAATATTAGGTGATGATATTGAAAGGTGAATGAGGGATTAGAGTGTTTAAGGTCGATGGCTGCGACGATCTTTTGTTATATTTGAATCTTCGATCGTGTCGACCGTGTCAATGGCACGTGACGGCCGTGGTGACACTTGGGTTGATTTGGCCGTGTCCTTTGATATTAGTGGTAAGTAGAGTGGCGTGTGGGTTGTTTGTAAAGCTTGAGGATAGACTGGTTAGGATGGTAATCCTTATCTTGGTTAGTGGCTTGTCGGTGGACGGATAGACGTGAAAGAATAGTATTGTGTTGTAATAGTCGAGTTGTAGGGTTTGAGAGCTGATTATAGGCTATTTGAGCATGTATTATTAATTTTGTTGATTGTGTGTGTGTTATGTTTGAGTCCTTGTGGCTTGTGGATACCCGATGCATGAGAGTTGTTCCGACTAGGGGTCGAGCTCGAGGTACCTTGTGGCTTGTGGATACCCGATGCACGAGAGTGTTTCTGGCTGAGGGGTTGATTTCAAGGAGTGAAATTACCTACAGGGTTGAGAATGATATCCTCCGTAATGTCGAATTGATACATGATTCGAGAGTGGTCCGACATGTCTGAGCCTTTCTGGGATCGCGATTGGTTCTCCCAGATGGATTGAGCTCCGCTAACTGTGCGCAGTCGAGAGAGAGTCCGGCAGTGCTTGATTGATGATGTTCACTGACTGGTGTTTACCTTTGATTTGCATGGTATGTTATTGTGGTTGTTGTTTGTGTTATCTATTATCTTATAGCAGTGGATGCTAGATGTTGGCTGGTGTTAGCTGAGGCCATTGAGAGGTCTAGAGGAGATGACATGTGAGTTGTATTGTCTAGGTGCCTGTGTTATTGTTTACTTTTGGACTTGCCGGGCTTATGAGGGCAAGGTAGGTTTTGTTTGTATGTTTGTTTGTACTCTCCAGGATTATGAGGGTTAGGTAGGTTCGATGTGTTTACTTATGTTGAGTCTCCTTCTATGATATCTGGTATATCTTTTGATCTCTAATCTATGTCTCCATGTTATTTCTACCTTTCATGCTCGATACACTATTATACTGATGCCCTAGCCGGGGCGCTGCATTCATACATGCAGGTGATGGTGGGCTGTTAGATCGAGTTCTTGGGTGCTGAGTGGAGTTCCAACTAAGTTGGTGCGCTTCAGGTCTTTCGGAGTCGCTAGATGTTTGAGTAAAGGGTAGTTCGGGGTCCTGTCCTGGACAGTTGATTTCTGTTATATTTTTAGAGGCTCGTAGACATTTATTGTGGGTGTAGTGTCATTGTTATAGGCCAGGTGGGCCATGTTGTATAGTTATTTTTAATTTTGTGGCCTTGACGGCTTATCTATATCCTTTTGGTTGGCCCAGTGAGCCAGCTTTCGCTATAGTCTATCGTTTTATTCTGATTTTATAGTTGTTATGTTGTTTAATCTTATCGGTTCTGGCCTTTGTTTTATTTTTACGCGTCAGGTATGCTCATATCAGGGGTGGCACAGGTTCCAATCACGCCTCCTCGGGTTTGGGGTGTGACAGACTTGGTATTAGAGTAGTTCATCCTGGGGAGTCTATGAGTCGTGTCTAGTAGAGTCTTGTTTATGTGTGCATTACGCAGTGTACTTATAAACAGGAGGCTGCAGGGCATTTAGGATTGTTACCCTTCTTTCTAGATCAAAATCGTGCGAGAAGTCAGATGTCACAGGAGTCGGGTCTAGACTCACGTTTGCTGACTTTTGCAGGGATTCTTGTAACATGATGAATTATAGCCGGCCAGTGGCTAAACATTGTGGCAGGTAAGATTCTTATTTGATTATAGTTATAGTTGTGTAGCGCCTCTGCTTGGTGCAAGGTTTTGTTGTTTGGAGTTGTTTGTGATAGGCTTTTCATGTGAGGCTATGTCATGCGATGTTGTGCCATGTGAGTCCTTGAGTTAGAGTAGTGCGTGTCGTCCAACATTCGAGGATGAATATTTTTAAGGGGGGAAGGATGTAACACCACGGATAATTTGAGCGATAAAATCGTGCTTTCAAGGTAGGACTAAGAGTACCTAATAGGATAAGAAGAAAGTGTTATGAGTTATTTGAATCAATCTATGATCATATTTAAGATTTGACGTCGATCAAGTTATAGAATAAAATTCGGAAAAAGTTATTGCAAATTTTCCTTCTTGAGATTCTTTAAAATTTAGGTCAAATCTATCGAAGTGTTTCTACCAATATATAAGGAGTTAGGGGCATGCGACTTATCAAATTACATATCTATGAGTCTAGTTTTCAAAGCATCAAACCATTTCTCAATCCGACTTCGGAGTAGAGAGATATTCACATTTTCGCGAGACCGCGTAAGTAGGCACCTCACAAGGGTCTAAGGCGGTGGAGGACTATAAAAAGCCCCTTGGTCGGTTGGTTGTCTTATTTTCTTATTTTCCAGAACTTCTCACGTCCAGAACCTCTCTCAAGGTTCTCTCCATGATTTCCTTTGGGTTTGGGGCTAGAATCCATGGCTCAACATGGTTTTGATTTCGAAAAGTCGGGAATCGCGTGTAGCTTGCGTTTAAGTGTCTTTTTCGGGCTGTTGGTGACTGTTTCGTGGTGAAGATATTGGTAAGACTTCTTCCTTTGGTTTTTCTTGATTTTTGAGTTTGGTTATATGTGTGTTAACCTCTTTAGGTTGTTGTCTCGGGGTTTCTACCGTCAAATTTCTATAAATCTTGTCAGTAAGCTTCGTTTGCCTTGTTTTATAGTTGAGTTGTGTTGGCTGCATTTTGGAAGAATATTGGACTGCCTTTAGGCAGTAGGTTCATGGTGTATAAGGCTCAAGTTCGTCTAGACTTGAAGTTAAGATATGTTAGGCTTGTCCCTCCCTTTGTCGGCATAAATTCCATAGTCGTTGTCGTCCGTGTTGACGTATGTGTTTGCTGTTTTGTGATGGATTGTGTTTATTCTATTATTGAACTCTTGTTCTGCTGTTTATATAGTGATAATGGTGTGTTTGAGGTGCTGGTTTGGTTGGTGGTTGGGGCTTGAGTACGGAGAATCATAATCATGGCAAGTTGTTAGGCTCGTGTCGAGAGGTCGTGTGTGAGGCGTGTGGTTCTTGTAGCAAGTTGTGGGCTGTTACTGTGAATAATATTAGGTGATGATATTGAAAGGTGAATGAGGGATTAGAGTGCTTAGGGTCGATGGTTGCGATGATTTTTTGTTATATTTGAATCGGCGATCATGTCGACCGTGCCAATGGCATATGACGGTCGTGGAGACACTTGGGCTGATTTGGCCGTGTCCCTTGATATTAGTGGAAAGTATGACATATGGGTTGTTTGTAAAGATTGAGGATAGAATTGTTAGGATGGTAATCCTTAGTTTGGTTAGTGGCTTGTCGGTGGACAGCTAGACGTGAAAGAATAGTATTGTGTTGTAATAGTCGGGTTGTGGGGTTTGAGAGCTGATTATGGGCTATTTGAGCATGTATTATTGTTGTTGTTGATTGTGTGTGTGTTATGTTTTAGGCCTTGTGTCTTGTGGATACCTGATGCAAGAGAGTTATTCCGGCTAAGGATCGAGCCCAAGGTATCTTATGGCTTGTGAATACCCGACGCACGAGAGTGTTTCCCGCTGAGGGGTTGAGCCCAAGGAGTGAAATGACCTATGGAGTTAAGAATGATGTCCTCTGTAGTGTCGAATTGAGACATGATTCGAGAGTGGTCCGACATGTCTGATCCTTCCTGGGATCGCGATTGGTTATCCTAGATGGATTGAGCTCCGCTAACTGTGCGCAACCGAGGGAGAGTCCGGCAGTGCTTGATTGATGATGTTCATTGACTAGTGTTTACTTTTGATTTACTTGGTATGTTATTGTGGTTGTTGTTTGTGTTATCTATTATTTTATAGCAGTGGATGCTAGATGTTGGCTAGTGTTAGCTGAGACCATTGAGAGGTCTATAGGAGATGACAAGTGAATTATGTTGGCTAGGTGCCACTGTGTTATTGTTTACTTTTGGACTTGTCGGACTTATGGGGGTCAGCTAAGTTTTATTTGTATGTTTATTTGTACTTGCCAGGCTTATGAGGGCAGGTAGGTTCTATATGTTTACTTGTATTGATTCTCCTTCTACAATATCTAGTATATCTTTTGATCTCTAATCTATGTCTCCCAATTATTTCTGTCTTTCATGCTTGGTACACTATTGTACTTACGCGCTAGTCGGGGCGCTGCATTCATATCTGCAGGTGATGGTGGGCTGTTAGATCGAGTTCTTGGGTGTTGAGTGGAGTTCCAGCTGAGTTCGTGCACTCCAGGTCTTTCGGAGTTGCCAGATGTGTGAGTAAAGGGTAGTTCGGGGCCCTGTCCCGAACAGTTAATTTCTATTATATTTTTAGAGGCTCGTAGACATTTATTGTGGGTGTAGTGTCATTGTTATAGGTCAGCTGGGCCATGTTGTATAGTTGTTTTTCATTTTGTGGCCTTGACGGCTTATGTATATCCTTTTAGTTGGCCAGGTGAGCCAGCTTCCGCTATAGTCTATCGTCTTATTCTGATTTTATAGTTGTTGTGTTGTTTAACCTCATCGATTCTGGCCTTTGTTTTATTTTTATGTGTCGGGTATGCTCATATCAGGAGTGGCACAGGTGCCAGTCACGCCTCCTCGGATTTGGGGTGTGACAAAAATAGCGTGTGCGCAAATTTTTCTACCTCAAAAATAAAAATAATAAACTTCAATTTGGAGGAATAACTAAATTATTTATATATATATATAAAATCTATATTATATTAAAAGTGTGAAGGCCTTTAAAAATGTTGATTGAACTTTTTTCCCTTCATTAAAAGACATCATAATAAATAAAATTGTCATTTACTATTTTATAAATTATTTATTTAAAATTATTATTTTTAATTTTTTCCTTTTATTTAGATTCTTTTTTTCCTTTTTAATGCTAGGACATTTTTAAAAAATTTTTTCTTTTTGAAGAATCTTTTACTCTTTAATAGTAATGTCTAATATTTTTAAACTTTCAAATTCTTTTTTTATTATAAATCTTTCCGCTTCTATAAAAGGATTTATAATTGAATAGTTAATTCATCAACTCTTTTTACATCAACACCTCAGATTCAATCTTCAACATATTTTCGTGTTAATCTTCTTCTTCTTTTTCATGTTATGAATTTTTTTCATGTTGTGGTTGAAAAACACAATAGTAATTATTATACAACTCAAGTTGTTTATATTCAAAAATAATTTAACATAGATTATCCTTTAGTTTAGGTCTAAATCTTGATGCTATGTTAATCGACGTTCTTGTCTACTCATACATTCACAAATTTTATGTATTCATGGAAAGTAATCTCTTTATCTCATAAAATAATATTTTTATAAAATTATAAATTATTATAATTATAACTGTTATGCACAATTTATATTACAATGAGATACGAAAGAATTTCTTAAAATAATTGGTAATGATAATAAAGCCGATGTGATTCTCATTGTATAATATGTTTTAGTAATTGGAGCTGGATTAGTAAAAAGAGTATAAGGTAACAAAGGAAGACACACAAATGACTATAACATTAGTTGACGAAGAATTAATAATTTTTTTAATTTTTTTAGAAAAAAAAATTAACGCGTAAATTATTTTTTTTTGGTTGGTTTTTTGTTTTTTTTAATATTTTATATATATATATATAAAATCAAAATTTAATTTTGCAGCGCATAAAGTTCATGCTATACTTTTCAGCCGTTATATATTAAAAGTGAAAAAAAACTACAATAAATAAAGATCTGTTACATCATGAACAAAACACATTAATAGTGTTAATGCTAATTTGTAACTTGATGAAACAAGAAGGAAGATTGATGTTGTGTTCAATTACAACACTATAGTTGGGAATGCAATAGTCACTTTTCTACTGTTATAAATTGTCATTTTTACTATTTTCCCTCAATTAGTTATTATTTAATTATTATAGATCTTTACTAATTTGTTAAAATAAAACTCCTAATATTTAGTATTTTAAAATTGACTAAAATTTTGCTTCTTAAATCTTTCCTTATTTGAACTATATTAAAAGTTCTAACATTTAAGACTTTCAATTACAATTCTGTTAGCGATATATCAATCCATTATTTATTAAACTAACTAATTATCTATCACAATATTTCAATACGAAAAAATATATTGAAAGTATAATTTTTATTATGTATTAATTCGTGAATTCCTCCTTCTCCTCCTTTATCTTCTTCTTCTTTTAAAACATTTATTAATCAATTTTTTTACGAAACATAACATACTTTAAATTGTTTCAGTGTCGAGTATTAATTGAGCTAAAACCGTAAAGTGAAAAAAATTAATTTGTATTAAATATTTAAAGTCTGAAAGCCTTGTAGCAAAATCATTCATCTTTTTACCATTTAAAAAAATAGAGTTGACACTTGACAAAATAGTTATTTAATTATTTTTCTAATATTTAGGATTTTAAAATTAACTAATTTTATGGGTTGATATTGTTGAAATATATATAAAATATTAATATTTATATATACATATAATGCATATATTTAAGTGTTCATATAAAAGTGAATGATTTTTTTTACCTTTCAGTCAAACGTTATTTCTATGAGGTTTTTTTTCATTAAAATAAATATTAGAACAAACAGAAGAAAGAACTACTAGATTGAGTCAAACTCTTAAACATAATCATTTATCAATTTGAAATTCATAATTTTCTTTCTAAATTCTTATGTTATTACATAAACACATCTTTTTAAATACTATTTATGCTATTTTATAAATTTATTTTTTATTAATATGAGGGCACGTACGAAGCGCGTATATTTAGACTAGTATTATATTAAAAGTGTGAAGACCCTTAAAAATATTGATTGAACTTTTTACCCTTCACTAAGACTTTATAATAGACAAAATTGTCATTTATACCCTCAAATTATTATTTTAATTTTCCTAAAATTTAAAATTTGTCATTGTAAACCCTAAATCTTTTTTTCTGCAAAATTCCGTTCAAAAAAAAATTCTCTAATTTTTTTCAAAATTCACAACTAATGAGATTTTTTTATAAAAAAGGCAGACTACCCTATAAATTTTACCTTAAATCTATGCCATCTATGTTCCTTTTTAAAATTGCCTAACCTAATTTTTTACTAAACTTGAAAATTATCCTTCCATAAATTTTTCTTAAAAAAATGTATGCTATAAAATTTTACCTTAAATTTAAAATTTCCGTCAAAATTTTCATTTAAAAATCCTTAAAAACATGCCAAATTAAAAAATTTCCCTTCTATAATTTTTTATAATTGCATAATTTTTTCCTCGAGGAAATTTTATTCATCAACAATTTTATTTCAAAGTCTTCTTTATTAGTTACCGTAATTTTGTATGTTTTCAGTTTTTTTTCATCTTAAAAATCTATTTGTTTTTCTTGTTTCGTGTTCTCTATTTGAAAAATACGGTAGTATTACTACACCAGCTCAAGTTGCTTATATTCAAAATAATTGTTAAATTATCTTATTGTGATTCTAATATTGATATTATGTTGTCTCCTTTAGTTGATTCTACTATTGATTTTATGTGAATTAAAATTTGTGTTATTTATAACTAACATTTTTCATCAACTCATATATTTACAAGTTTCATCTATTTAAGATTTTGAAATTAATTAAAGTTATATATATTAAATGTTTATTTATTTTATTTTTTTTATTTTTTTTATGTTTTACTTTTAAAATTAACTAAAATTTTATTACGGTATGAAATAATAAAGAAAGAACAAGAATATTGTAGAGAAAGAGAGAATGAGAGAAGGAGACAAATTCTTGTTTCTCTTGATGGGATGAAATATAATGAAGGAGAACCCTATATTTGTAGGGATAATTCCTCTAACTTTTCTCCAAAGATAAGCTTTTGCGCAATATAAACACATGTATCTACTATAATACAAATACTTTTATAGACATTCACTATAATACAAATATATTTATAACACTCCCCCTTGAATGTCTATTTGATAGTTTATGTGCCTTGTTAAAACCTTACTATAAAAAATTCAGTGGAAAAAAATTTAGTGAAAGAAAAAGAGTACACATATCTAATAATACGCATTTTGACTGCCTCATTAAAAATCTTACAAGAAAAATCCAGTGGGACAAAACCTCATAAGGGAAAAATAGTACAGTGCGTATTAACTCCCTCTAATTAGAATATCCTTGAATCTTTGCATCCCGATCTTGTGCACCAGCTTCTTGAAAGTTGAAGTTGGTAGAGACTTAGTGAATAAATCAGTTACATTGTCACTTGAACGAATCTGTTGCACGTTAATATCATCATTCTTTTGGAGCTCATGTGTGTAGAAAAACTTTGGTGAGATGTGCTTCGTTCTATCCCATTTTATGAATCCTCTCTTTAGTTATGCTATGCATGTTGCATTATCTTCATATAAAATTGTGGGTACTTTGTCACATTTCAAATCACATTTTTCTCTAATGAGATGTATCATGGACTTCAGCCCCACACATTCTTGGCGTGCTTCATGAATAGCTATTATCTCAGCATGATTTGATGAAGTGGCTACGAGAGACTTCTTTATAAATTTCCTAGATATGGCAGTACCTCCACATATGAACACGTAGCCAATTTGAGATCGAGCTTTGTGTGGGTCAGATAAATACCCAACATCAGCATAACCAACAAGATCTGGACTGCAATTGTTAGAGTAATATAAGCTCATATATGTAGTCCCTTTTAGACACAACATTATGTGTTTGATCTCATTCCAATGTATCCTAGTAGGAGCAGAACTATATCTTGCTAACAAATTAACCGAAAAGTCTATATCAGGTCTTGTAGTGTTAGCAAGATACATTAGTGCACCAATTGCACTAAGATATGGTACTTCAGGACCAAAAATTTCCTCGTTCTTTTAAATCCTTCAAGGATTTTCATATATCCTTCAGTCTATCTAGACATGAAAATAATTTCATTATATGCATATCAAGGTTTTCATGTATTGCCAGACTTATGAGTAACCTCAAAATAATTGCATCCACTACATGAGGACCTCTTCATATAATAATGTCAGGATTTGCGAAAAATCTTTATGCCACAAGAATCCATTTATACCCACTGGCATCATACTTGAATTGCGTGTTTTTATTTGGTTAATCATCATCTGTCCATACCTTTTGAAAGGTTTGAATTCAAAATTCTCGTCAATATTTATAATATTGAGTGTTACATTATATCAAACGTGTCGTTGACGATCATTTTGATATCAATTCCAATGCGACATAACTTATTGAGATCTCTTCATTTTTCATCATTTTCAGGTACCTGAACCTTTGCCAAGGTTTTATGAAGT